>JASDQU010109488.1:57610-86849 GCA_032191745.1 Picea mariana
TTGTGACAATTGCGAAGGCAACACTTGGAGATGACCTTTTATTTGATCGATGGGATCTGTATCATAACTAAATGCATCCCACCTACTTCTTCCAACATGTATGAACTCGTCAAAATCAGCTATGTCGGTATCAGTATCATAACATGGAGGAGTTAAAACATCCAATACTTCTCTACTCTTTGTGTCATAAGGTAAAGAACCACTAAAAACTTGGAAGGGGGAATAATTTACGTCGCTTAATCCTTCTTGTGCAAGAGCTTCAAGTATTTGGATAGCTTCATCAGGTGGAAGATTTGCCTCTACATCTTGAGTCTTGAGACATAGGGGATCTAGCTCGTCTAAGGGTTCCACTCCTTCTTCATTCTCTGAGTCATAGAACAAGGTATCATCAAAAGAATGAAAATGACTTACCTCATTCTCTTCATCTTGTGCAGGAGTGATAGGATCTTGGAGAGCTTCATCAGACTAAGGAGCGATTACTGGTGCTTCATCCTCATAATTCACGTTTCTGGTTATATCTTTGTTTCATTCTATTGGATTATGGGAGAGGTCTTGCTCCTCTTCAAGGGGTTGATAATGCTCTTCATAAACCTCGTCTCTTATATTAGAGGATTCTTGGTATTGATCATGATAAGTCCTCCTGATATCTTCTACAATCTCAGTGGTGAATCCTTTGTGGTGTAAGGTTACCATGAGGTTTTGAAGGACATCTTCATACGTTTGGCAATCTGGCTTAGTAAGGTCTATAAACTTACTCAAGAGGTGTATGAAAGATGATATACCCCTGTCCTTGCAACAACTCTTAAAAATATTTTGTAAGTAGGATGGCAGAGTGAGTAAGAACAACTTTATAAGATCATCCTCTCCTCCCAACTTTATCTCTCTCAGATACTCCAAAAAATTTACTATGTGAGGAGATGGGAGGCCCAAAAAAATTGGAGAGTTGTTTAGCCATTTTGTATCAAAGTAATTTGGGTATCCTTGAAAACTTCTGAAATCAATACTTGGATACATTTGTTCCCATTGTGCCATGATCCCATAACTTGGAAATATCAGAGAAAGTAAGGTGGCACCTTGAGAAATATTAGTGGAGTCACCAGATAATTTGCCTGAAACTATCAAAGAATAGGGGAATGAAGTTTAGTGGAGTCGCCAGGTAAGCTTGTAAGAAGAATTTCTTTGAGGCAAGGCTTACCAAAAGATTTGTCATTGAGGAAGATTGACTCAGTGTTACCCGACAACGGCTCCAAAATGTTTTCGCTCAGTTTGTAGTTTAGGTCAAATTGCTAAAGGATAAGGGTCAAACTGGCGAAACAGAAACCTTCCCCACCAAATGTCACCACAATGGGGAGGTTCTTTCTATTTAGGGAGGTTAGCCCAGGGGAGATGTCCCCGACAACCTGGGGTTTTGAAGAGGCTAAGATATGAGGTCAGAGTTAAAGTTTCCCCTACACATGTTACTACCAAAATCAGAAGGTCCGGCTAATCAACCAATAATGAAGTATAGTCCCAAATGAGAACACCTACCCGTAACAAAGCAACAATAGAAAAATATATATGCAGGCTATATACAAAGGGTTAGCACTTCATATGACCATCTGATATAATTTAAGCAATGTAAAGTAATAGATATCAATGAAATCAACATTTTGTCAATTATCTATGGAAAGGGCATTAATTCATCAATAACTATCAATATGACAAAGCCAATAATGTATTCAATCAACACTTCAATCAATAAATGCTTTAGATCATCACTCAATTTCTTATAAAAGTCAAAAACTTGCTGCGTCAAAAATAACCAACTATGACGTCAGCCCTGGTTAGGGTTAGGGTTAGGGTTAGTTAGTTAGGGTTTCAAGATTTAGAGTTTAAAGAGTTGTTTTGAACACTAGGACTTCAACGCTAGAGTCTAAGGATCAATGCCTAAAGGGTTAATGGAGTCAACAATTGATGGACACAAGAGTTGAAGGGTAAAAGTTTTCAGAGGATCTAAAGGGTAGGTTTTCAAGGTGTTGCTAAAGTAGGGCCTTGAAAGCATAAACTCTAAGAGAGAGTGAGTTACTAGGTGTTGCAAAGGCAAGGCCTTGTGCTCTCTCCTCTTTCCCAGCAAACGGCTAGCACAATAAAGAAATTTTAACCAAGACAAGAGGTTCTGATGAGGGAGACGTTATAAAAACAAGGTCTATCAACAAACCCTAGATTGGTACGGCCCTAGTCTAGTAAGCCTAGGCTAAGGATGTCTCACTCTTCTTGGCTTCAAACAGGTACGGCTAGCTTGAGGAATGAAGAAAATAAGTGTAGCTAAGGCTAGGCTCTATTTTCTTATTCAATGGTTTAAAGTTTCTTTGTGAGGGGACATGAGACAACAACCTACTTGTATGGTTGTCCCCTAGGGTTTTGATTCAACAATATATAAGTAAAATGCAAGATATTTAAACTACAACCATTCAAAGAGAAGTTTTGCAGGAAAAACACTTACAATCCATTGAAGAAATATCCAAGCAAACCCTAGTTGTAACACCTTCCTTTCAAAGAAACACCATAAAATGCCAAGAAAACTCCTCCTTCAAAAGTTGTGCCTCACTATTTCAGCCAAAAAACCCCAATAGGGCACTAAAAATTAGATCTCACAAGAGAGTGAGTTCTGTTATGTTCAAAATGATCGAAAACATCGTCAATTTATATCATTTGATGACCTTTAATTTAAAAATTAGGTCATTAAAACAGCTGACAAGGCTCACTACTAAAATCATACTGTTTTTAACATTTAACTGCCAAATAAAAGCCTAAATGAGCAGTAAACAGGACGTCTAGCCCCTCTGAGGGAGACGTTTTTCCCTCTGAGTTTTAGTGCAAAACTCAGCACTAGAAGGCAAACGTTGGCCCTCTTTGGGCCTCCTAACTCTGCCACATGTGCCAAACTGCTCTTTCAAAGTACCACTCACTAGAGGTGAATTCATGGCTCCTAGGTGACGTCCTTGGGCATCAGAAATCACACGTTCCACCTGCAGTGGGTCAATCCCCCTAGGCTGGGCTCAGACAAGGCGTCCTGGATGAAAACGTCCTCCTTATTCTCTCGTGCAAAGGCTCGATCAATCATTGCACTGTCCCTACCCCTGATGAGGACCCATCAACCATATGATGGGCTCTTCATCCCCATGGAGGTCTAAACTGATCATCTCCCCATGTGTACTGGTCCACCTGGTACCTGTCCGTCAGGTATGGTCCTGCACATTAAAAACTTCGTCCTCCATGGGCTCATTAGTCCTCGGGATCATAGCAATGTCAATCATACTTCATCATTAATTTTATCAAATGCATGCATAAAACCCCTAACACATCATCTAATAGCTCAAAGACATTACACTGACCTACTATACAAAGATGAAGAAAAAAGACAAGGTAACCTATTGGGCCAGCATCAACAAGAAAAGGAGAGTTCCCAAAGGATATCATCCAAGCCATGTAATACGAGGTGGTGTGGTCTAAGGATGTCCAGACACAGTGAAAACCAGGGGCGGGTATTATCCGTGGGTGCCTTTGTAGGAGGCTAGTTGTACCTGTCATGGCTGCATTTCTTTCCAAGCCCTTCATTGTCTTTATTCTTTCTTTTATTTATTTCCTTTTCTTTCTTTTTGCTTCAAGGTCTAACCAGAGGACACTGCCTTGGCGTGGTGTCCAGAGCTGACATTGTTACCCACGAGTATCTTCGCAGAAATGATAAGGTTGTCTCGTGATGAGACCCCCTTTCCCTTGACCATGCAACCAAGGGTCATTGCCCTGGCGTGGTAGCCAGATAATGGCAATTTTATACTACTAGATACCTATGAACATAATGGGCTGGCTCGTGATGAGACCCTCCATCCTCTTGGCTAGGTCTTGTTTTATTGTTTTTCTTCGGGTCCCCATTGTTTCTTATCGAGAGGCTTTTTATTGCCTTCTCGGGGATCCTTGGGCAAGGCATCTCGAGGTTTTGTATCCTATGGATTTTATGTTTTACCAGCTACTTTTACCTCCTGGGCCTTTAGCCCCTTCTTCCCACGGGATAAAGTGTAACCCCTCAAGCAGGTCATCCTAATGCTCGGACTAGGGGAGTGGGTTAGATGAATGGGAGATAAGACGTAAAATGATAATATGGTGGGAGCAGACGATGGCTCTTCAAATCCCCCCTGGTGGCTAACCAAGACCTATGGATACAAGCTTGCTAGGGCACCCCGTTTATCCCCCAAACTATGGTCAAGTGGGTTAGTGTAAGATCCAAGCAATTGTTAGAAATGTAAGGAACCTAATGCATATAACTGAAAGTTATAATGATCAAACATGACACATACCATGATACCTGGACCAATTACCTCATGGAGCAAGAGTCTTCTCTGATGCAAGTCCAAGCCGATGGTGATGGATGTTGTTGCTGCTGACATGACAAGTCTGATGAAGAAGAAGAAGGATGGGCCCTCCAGGGCCATGCTCAGGTCAATCCTGCTCTCGGTACTCCATGTCTAGGACATGTGGGCCTCGAGACATGATCTCCTAGTTATCCCTAGAAATCGGGGATAACATGTCCCATATCCACCTGTGTGACATAAAGTATAATCCCCTCAAGATGTGGCCCCTCCAAGTGCTCACCACACATGACATCCAAATGCTTCAGATGAGTAGAATGATCATGTGCAATAGATCCTCGATCATCTCCTCAAGCAACCACTCTACTCGGATATCAACTCCACCAAACTCTAGGCTACCAAGCACTCCAATACCTAGATCCCATATCAAGATGCAAACTGCAGTGCCCTGTGAAGTATAGTCCTATAAGATATCATCACCAGGAGTCTCCTAAAAACAACACACGACCTCCATCGACTAAACATGTTGTTGCAATAGTGAGGTACTACAAGATCTCAATGAATCACCAACAAGTGACGTGATCTCCCCAATACTGAAGCTCAATGGAAAATCAAAGTGGTTTTCCCCTGCAAAGATCCACTCGCCTCCATTAGTGAATGAAATGCCCAGTCCTGTAATCCCATGGTCCCATGCTAATCTCTGAAAGGGACCATTGCGTTGACGTTGCACTACTTTGATCATGATTGTCTATGCAACATATACATATGCGATCCTCCACTCCTAGATCCTCATGCTAAAATACATGTGATAATGGGGCCTGCTGTCAAGAAGCCAAATCTGTAAAGGTATCCCTGTGGAACCAAAATCTGCCCATCCATCGCCAAACTCGATCACGAGTATTAACAAGGAGAACATGTCTCGCCACATAGAACAAATCCCAACAAGCCCTCTCAAAGTAATCCAAGAGTGAAGTATGTTTCTCATTGGCGCAACTTGAATCCTCATAAGATGAAGCAAACTACTGACCAAATGGACTCTCAGATCCCATGGAAAATTTGGAAGTTCATCACTTCCAATCCCAACTAACTGTTGATGTGCCATACTGATTACTGTCAGAAGCCCTCCATCCTCATCCTAGTGAGAATCTGAATTTGTATCAATCTTTGAGATATCATTTGCCCCATGGCCTAAGATACTCTCCATCATGCCCAAGGTCTCAACCATATGTCTCTGATGATCCACCCCCCTTCCTGTATGCAATAACGACACTCATGTCAGGTGGTCTCGTCCTACCAACTCTCCATGTCCCCTGTCAATGTTTATCTCCCCCTGTGTTGTTGTCAATGATGAAAGTATCGGGAAGGGCTAACAAAAATATCTACAACTGACTATAGGACTAGAAAGTAACATATGCTTTGGTCAATCCCAAGGACTTGACCAAAACCTCATCCACCGGCACCCATGGTAAATAATCACATGTACTCATCATTGAACTCCAACCATCGGGTACAATAGTAGGTATCTTCACAAACTGTTGGTCAATCACTCTCCATCCATCATCACTCATGCAATTGTTGCTACTGTGAAGGTGATCTCCTAGATCTATATATTGTTGCAAGGGAAAGGAATCACCATGCTCCACTAAGTATGTCTCCTTGCAATCCAATGCGTCCCCCTGAATCCTACTGTACACCTCTACATGTCTCTATGAAGTACCACTCATCATTGTATGCCCCTACATACTCATGTAATCTCATGTATATACCTGCAACATCATGGATCCTGGGTGTAATAATGGGTCAACCTCTACATGAAGGTCAACCAATCCTGGAACACAAATGGAAGTGTCCTCATAACTGCCCCTAGCCCTGGAATCCCCATGTGTATGTGTGTGCCCAAATGTCTCAAAACCCCTCGTGAAGGGTAGCCCCTGTGACACATGGACATCCTCTTGCATCTCCAGGTCATATCTCTCCATACTCATCAGTGACCTTGGGTACTCCTCATGCTCCTCCATCAACTAGTGTTCCTCTACCAAACCACCAACATCCTCTAGCAATGTGGCCGAAGGATATATCTAACTCTCAGTTGAGATAAATATAGTGGATCTCTGATTAGTCTCCTCAAGGAACTCCTCTAATCTAGACCCTGATTATTGAAGGGTGGTGTGTGTGCCTTCCAAAATCCTCGTGTGCTCACCAACTCATGAGTGAGTCGGTCCACCTCAATCTCCTTCTCCCTCAGTGCCTGCCCTATGATACATCTCGCCAACCTCCAATAGGTAATCTCTATCCATCAACAACTGTTGGTAGTCGACCCTTATCACAATCACTCTCTCCCTGAGTGTATGGAAGTCATCAATGGCAAGTCCCCCATCTGAACTATCATGTGCCATCGAGGCCCTCCAACAATATCCTGCCACCAATGTGTGTGTATCATTAATGCATCTAGTTGTTGCCATGATCATGTCCTCAATGACTCTCAATTGACCTGTCAAGTGTTGTGACCCCTGATCACAATCATGTTGAGGTGCTACCTCATGCCTTTCACAACTAGTGTCAACAATGGAATCCCCAACAACATACTCCTCAAAAGATAAGGCACTGAACTACCCATTGTCCACTGTGCTACTAAGTCCTCATGTATGCCACTGCAAGCCATCACCAACTGCTACCCCCATCTGAATCACACTATATCTTGAATGGGCAGTTGTATCCTCCTGTGTGCTCACTCTTCTAATGTCATATATGTTTGGATCTCATACAGATGTGTCCAAACATGTGTTATGGTCATCCCAACCAAGAAGGACTGCATCCTCATCATTGTAGATCGATCCTGGGAGTAAGTGTCCCAACAAGTTGTCGATCTCCAAAACTTGATCCATCAATGGAATCTCCAAAGGAGGTGACTCACGCTCCTCATATTGATAGGTATGTGTAAGTTCAACTAGCTCCAAGCCATACCTCTCCTCCTGGGTCTACATATCCATATGTCCCTTGTGTACAATCCCAACACAAGGMTCCTCTACCATATCAGGAATGTCATTGATACCCTCATGTGTCATGGCTAGCATAGGTGTCTGAGAAGATGAAAAAGGTGGCTCGCTTGTCATAGGAAGCTCATCATCCTCCATACATGACTTCCTGGAAGCCATGTCTACACCCAYAGGGAGGTCATCCAACCTCCTAATCTCAATATATCTAAGTGTTAACACATATGAATCCTCACAAGTGTCACCACTATGTTGAAGTGTTGAGTCATCAACACTGCTTGATAGGGAAGCTAAAGAACATGCGTTATCATCATGTCCATCCAATTGTCCATCAAATGCGCAAGTGTCCTGAGATTGCTCTAATGAGACATATAAGGCCTCAGCCTCATACTCATCCTCCTCATCACTGTCATAGTGCACCTCAATGTAATGCACTTTCCCTTTACTCCTGCATCTGTGCTCTGGCTCCCAAGGTTCCTTGCAATTGTAGAAAAGTTCCCTACTGACATTTGGTAATGTATCTATCTCCCTAACTGCTTTGGCTCTATTTTCTATTGCTTTTCTTCTCCAATACTTAGATTCTTCAATCTTCTTGGCCCATAATGCAACGTCATTTGTACTCCATCTTGGATTTTTGATGGATACAAATTGTTGGAATGTCACTTGAGCCCGGAATTTCTCACTAAGGGCTTGATATTCTATATCACAATTTATAATCTCCTCTGCAAAATCCATTTTGCTTCATGAAGACCCTCAGGCTGGTAGGAATTATGGCTCTAATACCATTGTAATGTTCCGAACCCAATTCTGATATAAAAATAAAAACTGCATGGTTGAGAGTTTTAGCCAAACACTTTTCTTGTTGGGTCAAAGCCTTGACTAATCTATACTTTTGGTTTTCCCCACTTGCATAGTATGTTAATGGTATGTTTTGGTGATCAAGGAGATGGTCTGCAACCTTCTTATAGCTCCCAATATGTTTGTTGTTTAGTTATTTAGCTTGTTGTTATAATTATGACAGTATAACTCATTGAAACATTTCATCAAACAGTTGACATGTTTCTCTTTTTTTTTAGTTTGATCATGTTTTATTGTATACGGAAATTGTTGATGATAAATATGATGAAGAATAACAATAAATGCAATAGATATACACAATGAAATGGCCACAAAATCAGATCTGATTTTATTTATTAAAGATAGCTAACCTCATACCAAATGGATAGATCTGGAATACATGTAGAACAATGAAGTGTGTGGTTGATAGTGCCTCCAAAATACAATGGAATGATGAAGGAAGAAACCTCCAATAGTCCTCCAAGTTGAATACAATTGATCTTTGAAATCCAATCTTTACTTTGGCTGCTATTGATATCTTTTCTCTGCAAAGTTCACCCTCACTGGTTGTAGGTAACCAAGATTTCGGCCCCCTTGAAGATGGCCTCCAAACCCTCTGAGAATGATGTCAAATTGTAGATCGGGGGTTAGAGAAACCCTCTAATGAACCTCCAAGCTATTGGGAGTGATCTCCCACTCCAACTCACAAGATCCATTATGCACAATGCACCCTCCTAAGGAGAAACACGCCCTCCTGATTGTTAGGATGAATGGGTTGAAGAATCCACTCAAACAGCTATGCAAAAAGGCGCTAGGGTGATGGAAAATGATCTTGGAGTGAGATCTAATGAAGATCCAATCTCTCCAAAGCAAGTTGAATTGGTCTTCCTCAACTAGTGCACCCCCCTTGACAAACTAATGATTGATGTAACTTTGATTCAATGTAGAATGGTGAGGGAGAAATCTTTCACTTCCTTGGCCAATCTTGTATTATGAAAGGTGAAATATTTCACCGCCGCACTGATCTCTAGGGTTTTCTCAATCAAAACCCTCAAAACCCCCAAGTGCATGGGCTCTCTAGCAAGAAACCATACATCAAAACAATAAACAACATAATGAGAGAATAGAGGCCCCCATATCTTTTTTATCCCCATTGTTCACATTTTCTCTCCAAATGACTTTTTTCTTTGTTTATTATTCCTTAACTAAATCACTTTATTAATTAATTAACCATTTTACCTCTAAAAAACTATTTATTCATCCTTATGGATTCTCTGACCACTGAAAGTCACTTCTCATCATCTTATCATGTAGTGCCCTTCCTCCCGATTTCGATGAGCTATTACACTAAGAGGTTTCTCCAAGTAGTATGCCCAATATGACCTTCTTAGTGAATTTAATTAAAATATGACCCATAATAACTCAAAATTATGGAAATCGTCAGAATGCAATGGAACCAAAGCCAAGTTGTGTGGAATGGATCCTAATGATTAAATATGATGAACAATGCAAATCGGGCCCAATAAAACCCCTCAATATCTCCTGAACTTGTTGTCAACCCCATCTGGCTACTCTCGCAAGCATCCCACACTATAACATAGCAACATCCAAAAATGGGGACATTACAAAAACCTTGAGCAGCAATATGACTTTGAATGCAGTCTTGGATTGTATGTGTTTGATCCACAAGGAACCTATGGGTGTAAACCCTTTTACTTCCTAGGGTTTGTAGACCAAACCAAAGTGAACTTAGAGGGTATACTCACTTGTAGTCCTCCAAGTCACCTTGTGAAAAATGACCTTTCTTAAAGCAGGTAAATGGACCTTAGGTAGGGTGTATGCCCTTATACTCCTCCAAGGGTTTAACCAAGAAAAAATTATGGAAGAAAGCAAGAATAAAAGAGAATAAATTCATATTTTCCTTACCAATTCCACAGTAAATGCAAAATCAAACCCTAAGTGACCAAGAATATTCCACCAACAAGCAAGAGATAGATCCTCCAAGTGTAGTGCACTACTTCAATTCACCAATAGCAAGATAAATCATGACAAATAGCAAGAGAGATGAAATATTCCAATGGTAGCAAAAATTTTAGCCAAGTACCTCTCCAAGATGGGAGAGTTATGTTTTAAAATGAGATCTTATGATCTCTATTTATACAAAATGTCTAACTCATAGTTTGTCCACATAATTTAGGGTAAACCACAAGAAAAGGGGTAAACAACCCTAATTTTGCCCCTTTACAAAATAATATTAAACAATTCATTTTAAATTTCACTTTTGCACAAAATAAAACCCTAAAGTAAGACGTCACCCTTTTGGGGTGATGTTTTGGCACTTTTAGGTCAAACGTTGAGTTGGAGATGATAGAGTGGGGCCTCCAAAGGCCATGTATCTCCGATCCAACCTTTTATTCCATGATCCAAGGGTTCCTTCCTTCAAAACGTGCCATGTGTACTGATCACCACCTCAAGCCCCTCAAGCATGACGTCAAGCCCCTTAAGGTGACATTTTAGGCCTCTAAAGAAAATCGTTTGGCTTGTGAGGACATGGTGAGATCATCCAAGGTTCCTTCTAGGCCTCCAAAGGCAAGTCATCGTGATCTGTCATGCGGGGCCTTGGCATCCAACCCGTGGGCTGCAATCCCCATGGAAGCCCAAGCTAGGCTTGTTCTTCCAAAATTGTCCACTAGCAGGTCCTGCAAAGACAAATAAGCATGCCCTCCAAGGATCTCTAGTCATAATATCATGGTGAGTAAATCAAATCAATAAATGAGCCACCTAAGCATGCACATCAAAGATTACCTGGTTAAACAAGTGCTCAAAGACATTATGCAACTTGCCAAGCTTGGGTATAGGAGGGTTGACGAGGTGTCCTATTGGGTAGATCTTTCCCTAGGTTAAGGAGTGTTTCCCAAGTGATCCCTCTCTAAGCCATGTGGAGTAGATGAAGTGGTTTATGGATCAAGACTCACTGGGCATGGGGTTCATGACATACAAGGGGTTGTAGTGTCTCATTCATGGCTGCCTTTATAGAGGGTGTGTGGCACCTTCATTTTTAATGCACTTTTTCCAAGCCCATCTTCTTGTCATTCTTTGTTTCTTTCATGTTTTAGGAAATGAGTTGAAGGCCACTATCCTGGCGTGGTGTCTATATAATGATAGTGTCACTCACAAATACGTCGCGAAAATGAGAAGGTTGGCTCGTGATGAGACCCTGGCTCGTGATGAGACCCCCTTTCTCTCAGTTGTGTAACTGAGAGCCACTACCCTGGCTTGGTGGCCAGATGATGGTAATGTCATACCGCTAGATACCCATGATCATGATAGTTTGGCTCCTGATGATACCTCATATGCTCCAACTAACCCCTAAGCATTCATTATCTTTTACTCTTGTGGGTCCCCCTTTTCTTACAAAGAAGTGTTTCATTGCCTTCTCAAGGGATCTCTGGGTGAAGCATCAGGAAGGTCTATATATAGGATTTTATCTTTGTAACCAACAACAATCCCTTTGGGCCTTCATCCTATTCTTCCCATAGAATGAGGGACAACCCCTTCTTGGATCAGTATGCCTTAAAATCCCAAGAGACAAGGAAATGGGGGGTTTTAGTTTATGGAAAGTGGTAAGTATGGCTAGGAACGGTACAATGGCTCTTCAAGGGAGTTCCTAATAGCAAACCCATTCCCGAGGAAGACCACTTATTAGGGAAGAATGTCAACCACCAAGGTGAAATAGGGCAAAAGGCATAATTTCCAAGCATATGTCATGAAATCTAAAGCATTCTAAGATACAACATACTCAAAATGCCTCAAATATTGAAATGACACTCACCATAATACATGACTTGTACCTCATGGAGCAAGGCCCAGTGCCTTTTCGGAAGCCAACTGGTGTGGTGGATGCCATCTAAAAATCCTAACCTCTGTGGTGGTGAGAAGGATCTTCAACTGTGCAAGTGGATATTGTTGGTCATGTAGTCTCTCGGCACTCCATATCTACAACCTGGGGGCCTCGAGACATGATCTCTTTAGTTATCCCACAAAATAGGGATAACAATCTACTCTTTGGATACTTGAGAGTCAAGTATGTTCTTGCATGCAATTCTTAGAAAAAAATAGATTGGTCTCTTTTAGTTCACACTAAAGAGCACTAGAGGGAAGAATATCTCAGAGGGACTATTGAGTAGAGAAAGAGAAGATCTTCCTTGTGTTATGTGGGGCAATGGAAGAGAGTTCCTTGGTTTTTGAAGGTCAAATGAAATGCAAGCAATGTTATGTGGTGAGTGTACTGGCTTAGCATGAGAGTAGATGGATTGCATCAAGAGAGATAGAAGCCTATAGCTTGGTTCATTCACCTTGGTGTCCTCATAACCCAACTTAGGGATGGCATCTATGTTGGATGCATGTGGTTGGGTGGAAAATTGTTCTTATGCAGTTAGTTTCTTAGACCATTTTTTGTTAAAAGATAAGTCTCCTTTCATTTTTTTATGATTATGCAAAATTATTGTTATTTTTTGTTATATAAAATTTATGTTTTATGTATGTTGTGTATTTGTTTTTTATTTTGTTCATGGGCATTTGGTTGTCATAAAATTTTAAGAATCCGTGCTAGTTTAGTTATATTGCATTCATTTATTTTCATTATGCATGCATTTATTCTCGTTTTGGTCTTCTTGGGAGGTTCTCTTTGTTGGTATCTTGAGAAAAATTGTCTTTGAGGGATAGAATTTGAGATTCATTTTATCCCCCATTCCTAGGGATAACTAAGGAGATGATGTCTCGAGGTCCTCAAATTGTAGACATGGAGTACCAAGAGGAAAAATAGTAGGAAAATGCCCCCATCTTACCACACGTCACCATTTGATCAATGGCAGCAACGTCCACCACACCAGCCTGTCTCACAAAGGACAACAGGTCTTGCTCCATGAGGTAACAAGTCAGGTGTTGTGCTAAATGTTATTCTAATAAATGAAGCATTTTGAACATGTTGCAAAGGGTCTTTTTTGGATTTTGAAAACATTTGCTTGGAAATTATGTCTTTTTCCTCATTTCACCTTGGCAGTTGACATGTTGTCCTAGTAAGTGAGTCACCCTCCAGGATAGGATTGCTACTGGGGGGTCTACTTGAAGAGTAATCGTACCATCCTTCCCATACTTGCCACTTTCCACATGTCTTACCCCTTTCATCTCCTCATCTTCTTGGTTTTCAAACTTATTGATCCAAGAAGGGCTTGTACCTCATTTCATGGGAAGAGGGGTTGACGGCTCGGAGGTAGATTGCAGTTGCTAAAAAATAATAAGAAACTAATGTTGAAAAGAAAGTGAACACAGAAAATGACCATCAAAAGACAGTCCAAACTTGAGCTCTACCTACTCAGTGCCCTCCCCGGTCCCAAATTGCAAATGCTAAAGCTTGAAACCTTATAAAGGAACTAGCAAATTACAAATAAATGAAAGCAGGGATTGGAAAGATGGCTAAGAAGGGGTTTGGGAAAAGTAGAACCTAAATAGTTGGTAACTCAAGAGCAAGCGCACCCTTTACAAAGGCACCCATAAATGAGACAATGTAAGCCCTTGTATGTCAAGAAACACCATGCCCAGAAGGCACACCCCCATCCAACTCGTACTCTTTACATGACTTAGAGAGGGTCCTCTTGGGAAATAGTCCTTGACTTGGGGAATTATCTACCCAATAGGCCACCATGACAACCCTCCCATACTTAAATTTGACAAGTTGTATAAGGTCTTTGAGCATTTGTTTATTTTGGAAAAGGGGGATTTGATGTACATGTTTGGGTGGTTCTTTTATTACATATGGCTTACTTGGCATGATACTGACTTGTAGACCTTTGGAGGGAAAACTTGTTTGTCTTTGCAGGACCTTTCCAGGTGGAAGTCTTTTCGTGGAGGCACAAGGTTTCTTGGACCTTCATAGGGGCATGAATCCCACAGGTTGGATGATGTGCCCCTCTCATTGGACACATGGGAGGTAGAGAATTTACTTTGGAGGCATTTGGACACCATGAGATGAGCATGTTCCATCCCTTTACACCCCAACGTTGGCCTTGGAAGGCCTAAAACGTCACCTTCTATGCCCTAGACATCACATGAGGTCTAGGGTTTTGATGGGGTTTCTCATGGTTGATGGTGATGTGGCATGGTTTGATGGGGAGAGAGACACTTGGCATGCATTAGAGCACTTGGTGGCATGGATTTTGGCCTTTGGAGGCCCAACGTTCTTCACCAAAGGCTACAACGTCTATCTAGGAGGCCTAACATCACCCTTTAGGGCATAATGCCACCCCTAAAAGGGGAAGGAAAAATAGAGAAGGTCGGCCTCTCTAGATTCTTGTTGACATTTTAAAAAGTGGACAAATTAGTTTTGAGTGACTTTGTATAAATAAAGGTCACTCTCGTTTCATTTTATCATCATCACTTTGAGAGTTTCATAGTCTCTTGGCTGAAATTTTCGCCCTACTTGGGCATTTTTCTCTATCTCTCTCTTGAATGTCTCTTGGATGCTAGTATTTTGTTCTTGGTATTTTGGTGAAATATACTTTATAAAGAAGGGTTTTTTCATGTTTTTCTTGGAATTGGTAATGAATTTCTGCAATTATTGTTTGGTTTCTTCTGGTTTCAAACATTGATTTGTGTAGACCCCTTGGAGGAGTATAAGGGCATACACTCTCCATCAAGTCTACCTTGTTATCTTTGAATAAGCTATATTTGCAAAGGTTGCTACGAGGAGTAAAAGGGCTTACACCCTCGTAAATTTACCTTGCTAGATTTGTTTTCTCTAGGGAGTAAAAGGGCTTACACCCCTAGAGAAGTAACAAATCTATCTCTTACACAAGAGACTCCATAACCCAATTGATTTGGCACTAGTCTAAGTTGCATTGGAGATATAATATTCTTCTATTGGTATACATGAATTTCCGAGATATTGCAATTGTTCAAGTTGGATTATTTTCTACATGTTACAAGCATTTGTGTGCCCTATGGGCGTCCTCTTTTAGCCAAGTAATTTGTTGTTGTAAAAAACTTAATGCTACAGCCATTAGGGCTGCAACAAAACTCTCTTTCTTCACTCTTTACCGTCTAATCTACCACTGAAATTTACTTGTAAACCTAGATTATTGTTCTACTAATCATTGGCTATCATTTGGACAGTTTACTTATTGATTTCCTTATCTAAATCTTGTTGATGTAGAAATTGTTTGCTACAACCATTTGGCTATTACAAAAACTGGTTGATAACATCATATAACAACCCTCAAAACATCACCAAAGTCTTGCTTCATTCAATGAAAGTTTAATTAGTCATTGCTAGCTTAGTTTCCATCATCTTATACTTGATTTTGGTGGTTAAGTTTGTAGTCATTGATATTTTTTATTGTTGATTTATGCACTTATATACTGCTGCAATTTTGGGATAACAGGGCTTCTTATTGAATCCCCATTGTTTAAAGTCTTGGTTGATCATCATTTGTCTTGTTCCAGGCAGGGCTAACATTGTTTTGCAAGTACACAACCCTTGGAAACCATTCACCCTTTTACAAGATTTTTTTTCAAGCCTTCTTCCATCTCCAATATTGACCTATAGGGACACTCACTCGTTATCATCTCACTTTCCATCTCAAACCCCCTAAGGTCACCGAGATTCCCCCCTTGTGGTAATTTCATCATCACTTAAGCGAGGGAAGTGTCTATCTAATGTGATAGCGGGTAGGTACTCCTGTAGTTGTCACACTTCCGTGGGTTGGGTTAGGCTTTTCCCAAGCTACAGATTGTGCGATAACAATTCCTATTTGTGGCTACTTATGCCATGGTTGGGAGTGATGGGTGGAGACACCACATGCACCCACTTGTGGGGTTTTGAACCCAGGCCTCCACGTAAATAAAAACTTGATCACATCGTTGCTTACTACTAGATCACACTCCATGTCCATTTTTCATGTATTTTCAATTTATTTCCTTGTACGTGTACTAAAATTATTAAATTTTGCTTCCAATGAGCACTCATAATTTTTTTTTTTCCAAATTTCTTCCAATGAAACACATGCAAGTTTATGTTTTCTCTTATTAAAATTTAGAGCTTCCATATTGACTTTTACAGTGACATGGAATGCAAACTAAGTTTTCCATCTTAATTTTTTTTCTTTTTCAAATTTCCTTTAATGAGACACATGCAATAGACTGATTGTTCTTCTTATTCAAAAATAGAGAAGTATTTAGACAATATGTAAGGCAACATTCTTTGAGATAAACATTGTTACTCTAGGAGATGCGCATGGTAGATATGATCTTGTTGGTTTGTTGCACTTTCATGTTCAAATATAAAATTATTTATGAAGAATGGTAAAACATTAACACAATACCATTGCAGATAAATGTTAACAATCACAAAAACTAAAAGAGTTAGGGATTTATGTTATTGGAGATAATTGTTAAGTATCACAAAAACTACACGGTACAGGATGGAAAGCTTATTATGGGCTTGAAAACAATTGTAAATCAATCGATCTTTGGAGTTGGGATAAAAAAAAACTTCTCTTTGAGACTCTTGTTACACCTGTTATTCGTTATGGACGTGAAGTCTGGGGTTGTAGTATCTCTCGTGAATCTTGGAGAGAGAAAATACAAAAGAATTTTATAACCTATAATCTCAAAATTAAAAGAAATACGCCATATCCCATCCTCCTCTTAGAAACAAGCCTTTCCCCATTGAGAGCACAACTATGACGAGATACCTAATGTATAAGAACAAATTAAACAATATGGAAGACAAGAGGCTTCCTAAAATTGCTTCAAATTTGAGTTGTAACCACCATCGAATCAAGCGAATATGGCATAAAGATGCTCGATCTTGGCTAAACTATTTGGGAATCATGGAAGACACCATTTTGCAGAATAAAGATATTATTAAAAATATCATCAAATCAAAATTTAAGGAGAAAATATGGTGTGATAAAGAGTTAGAGGAAAAAATAAAATTAAGGTATTATAAGGATGTAATCAACCATAATCTAGAAGATCAAAATTATCTATCTGTTTTGACAAGTGTAAAGAAAACAATAAACATTGCTAAGATAAGATCAAATTCTCACGAGTTCCATAGTGAAACTGGGCATTGGTCAATTCCTAAAATGCCATGGGATGAAAGAGTGTGTCACCTTTGTGACACTAAGAAGGTTGAAGATCAAAAACACTTTCTCTTAGATTATCCAACCTATACCCAGATTATATCTCATTTTCAAAATATTTGTCACACTAACAACCTTCCTAACCTCTTAAGTCAACAAAACTATGGTGACATTGAAAAGCTTCTCTTAATGCTTTTCGAGCACAAAAACAAAATTCTAAAGAATCACAAGTAACTGCTTACCCTCTTAAGGTTTGATAGACCAATTCGGTCTTAGTGGACGTCAATCATCATCATCATCATCATCATATTTTCACTTATTGTAAATATAATAAAAGTAGCATTCATCATCGAAACAAAATTCTTGAAAATAAAATAATAATAGCATCTATCTTGGAATCAAAGCTTCCAGCTCATAAAATGTTTTAGGGAGTTAACTTTCCCCATTGAAAAATTAATAACAAAAAATTTGATTTCATAGTGAAAATTTTGAACTCAAAAAGTATTATAGTCTTGACATACATTACTCGCATATCATGACATATTATTCCAACCACTTTACCTTTGATCAAATGAGAAACAAAGGTGTGGAAGGACAATTTTGAAGTTCAACTTATAAAAGCTAAAAATGGGTTTTCACACATATTCTGGAGACTTATGTGGAGTACATAATGATAGCTTTGCATTATATTGGGGTGTAAGAAATTTTTTAAGGATCCATACTTATTTTGAATTGGAGAAATTTTAACAAATCTTACTAATTTTTAAAACACAAACTATAAAATGTTTGGCAATTTGTTTTTGAAAAAATATCCAAATTTATAAGGATTTTATGTATTTTTAAGAAAATATTAACAATTTTTAGAGTATATAATCTTATCTTACATAATTTGGACAAGTTATTCTTAGAAAAAAAAATGAAGTGTAGTGAATTTTTTTTGGAAAAAAAAATTGGAAAATTAATCCAAAGGCATAATTTAACTCCTAAAATTTTTTGGACAAGTTATTCTTAGAAAAAAAAAATGAAGTGTGGTGAATTTTTTTTGGAAAAAAAAATTGGAAAATTAATCCAAAGGCATAATTTAACCCCTAAAGAATGGTGGATTGTTGAGTTTGCCAAAAACCTTATTTTAAGCTTCTTAATAATGGTACTCATTTGTAGTGTATATGTGTAGCTACCTTCCAAAATAACTAAACCAATTGAAAGTCCAACTTTGGGTTTGAGTTCATTTTATATTATAAAAATGAGATGGATGTGGTTGTTATATTTGCTTTTCAAGATTCAAGAATTTTTCTTTGTCTCCCCACAAAAATCAACACTAAAAATCAAAAGTTAAGTCCAACTTTGGGTTTGAGTTCATTTTATATTATAAAAATGAGATGGATGTGGTTGTTATATTTGCTTCTCAAGATTCAAGGATTTTGCTTTGTCTCCCCACAAAAATCAACACTAAAAATCAAAAGTTAATGGCACTTATGGCATGATGAAAAAACAAGTCTTTACTTATAATATAAACTAATAAACACTTCCTTATCTAAGTTGGAAAGGCTAAATTTATTTGCAAATAATTATTCTAAGTTGGAAAGGCTAAATTTATTTGCAAATAATTATTTTAGAACTTGTATGAGGAGCTACCATGTGTTTGATGAGGGTTGATATTTTCAAATTCTCATCATTGACTTTTATATTTTTATAAAGGAAATGTAATTTGTAAAGAGTTTATTTTTGGTTACCATTTTGGGAGGGAGGAGTATTAGAATTAACAAAGTTATTTTTTAAAGATATTCCAAATTTTTTGGCTTTTCTTTGGTGAATGCATTGAACGGTTGATGGTTTGACATTGAAACCCTCTTCGACATAGTGCCTACTTTTTATATAAGTTAGGTGTGCGTGCTTTTGTGTGTCCACATTTTGTAGAAGCGGGTGTAAATGTTTTTATTCCCTTTCCTTTTTGTCTTATTTTATTTTAGAACATTTTCCTTTCAATTTGTGGCATAGTTGTTTAGTTGTAATTTTATTTATGTACATTTTTATTTCTTGAGTATTTTTCCAAGTAGCTTTTGGTTAATAGTGCTTTGGTGTGTGCATCAAACAATTGTTAGTTCTAAAGGGATTTTATCTATCATAGGGTATGTGATTCCAATAAAATTAAACATTTTCATCTCTTAAATCTATTCATTGGGATTGAATGTATGTTGTACTTCCATCATCCAATTGGATATCTAAGTTTGAATGTCTCTTAGATTGTCAATTAAATGGTTGTATTATTTCATTTGTATATCTTTCAAAAAACACCCTTTGAGGTGAGTCATATGGACAAAGAAGTTCAAATAGAAGAAGTTCAAGTAGATTGAGGACCTATAAAGGAAATTGCAATAAAGGTAAATATCTTAGTTGATGGTTATCACAAGTACAATAATGTAATAGTCAAAATTGACATATATTTTTGTTAAAAGATAAATATCACAARAATATTGACAAARAAAGTTATGTGACCATGTATATATGGAAATATAATCTTGGTTTTACAAARTTCAAGAAGATTATGATGAAATATTATTTTTTATYCATTTCATTTTTCTTTTAAAGATGCACTTACAAGTTGAAGTTGTTTGTAAAAAAACATAGGGAAAATTGAAGCTAAGAATGATCCATTAAGTTTGACAAGGAAATACATGCAATGTGATATACATGACATAATGCAACATACATATTGATTTGATTGCATGAARTTTATTAAGAGCAGTCCAAATGTATGATAAAAGAGTAGTATTATGTTATGCTTTTAGTATTCTTTATATTTGTCCAATTTTGGGGGATGTAATACACTTTGGGATGTAATATTCACTTGGGCAAATATTATCTATCCACGATGCAAGATATATGACATATAATGCAACATACATGTTGATTTGATTATATAAAGCTATTTTAAAAAGTCAAAAAGTAATATTTTTCTATGCTTTCAATATTCTCTATATTTGCTAGATTTGTTGTGGTATAATATCTACTTGGTCGAATATTGTCTTATCCCAACCATTCTTATTTATGTCCTTGAGTTAATATTAAGGAGAGATAAGGGAGATATTGATACATAATCACTCAGTCTATATCCAAATCAATTCTTTATACAAATGCTATCAATGTTTTTTCTAAATATGGAAATTAAATGTTTTTTATTGCTTTGGTTCATTTAACCTTATTGTGTCTTGTTCTGTCAATTATTGTTGTTTTATTTCCTTGTGACTAATTTATTGTTATCTTCATATGTTACCATGCATTTAAACAAAGAATTTGAAACAACAAACTCATGCAATCATACACCATAGAACACATGGGATTTTCCCTGGAAACCCAAATAGGAAAATCAACACTAGGGGGAGGCTTGCTTGGCTCCAATGAATCTTGTGAAACAATGATTACAAATTAGGCTCAACTAAAGATCTGATATTCCTTTTCCAATGACTTAGTGCTATGGAAAGGATAACTCCCTTAATTTACTTTTGATACACTCAATGATGTAAATAGTGGATTACAATATATATTCTTATTTTATATAGATTATGATAGAGCATCATTAAATTCCTTCTTTGTTTCTTCTTGGAGAGGAAACACCACTTCAATTCTTTGATGATTAAATATTATGGCAACAATTGTGTGTTCTCCCTTGTCCTGGAACTTGGGCTTTGGAAATAGCTTCAGTTTTGGAAAAACTTCTTTGCACACAGTGCCTAGAAATTGGATCTCCTTCTTTCCATTAAAGTTGTCTTCTCATAATCCAAATGCAACAGAAACCTACTTCCCAACATATCTTTCTTCTCTTTGAACCATAATCAATGGTTTCAGAAATCAAACTCTGCTACATATCATTTTTTTGCTTAATAAGAGTGCATAAAAAGAATCGATGCTTCTCTCATTTTCCTATCACTACACAATTCCCCTCTTAGATTGGGAAATCCCTGAAGAAATGAATGAGTCAAAGGAAACCCTTTGTTGTAAATGAGAGCACAAAAAGAAATCCTCCTTCTCTTCTATTTCTTTGTTCCCCTTTATTTGGAAGAACCAAAATACTCTAGTTTCTTTCGGGTTGGAGGAAGCACGAAGCCTGCATTGACTTCTTATGGTTTTATTGATTGATGATGATCTACCCAAGTTGAATTTTTTCACTTCATAGGTTAGTTCTATTGATTTGCAGGGAAAAATACCTTCACATTTGGTTGAGTAGGAATCAAATCTTGAACCTTGTGTTCATCAAGAACAACATTTGTTTCCATATTGACAACCTAATCATTATGATAGAAGGAATTTTAGTTCTACATCCAAGTATTAAGGTGGTAGTGATTCTTTGTATCTGTGCAAAAGAGGTGTAAGAGAAAAATTCTTGGACTGGTGTTGATTACTAGGATTGAGTGTGTTTGGATTCATGATTGGTTTTGTAAGCATTTGAATAGATGCTTGAGGACTTTAAACATATGTGTGCCATCGTTTATAAAATTGCACAAAACTTCTATTTATGTATATTGATTGATTGACTTCAATGGTTGTCTCTATTGATCTATCATGTTGGGTAGTTTTGTTGGCATGGTTTTCATGTAGTTGATGTAGGACAATTTGGATCATATGTCTTGATGTGATCCTTATTGATTGTTAAGTGATTCCTCAAGTTGTGTTTAAGGGGGGGGGTGTTGTTGAGAAGTTGGGATGTTTGTGTAAACCCAACTTGAGTTGCTTAATCCACTAATCAATTAGACTTTGTTTGAGGAGTCGGTATGTGTAACCCAAAATCGTTGTTGTGACGTGTGCCAACAGAGTGTGAAGAAGGATAAATAAGTGCCAATTGATAGATAGAAAAGTACAAACTAAAGGATATTGATAGGTGATGTTGTTTGAGTACTATTGTGGAGATATCACCACTATGATATGAGTGTTGTATTTTGAGATCCCCATTTATCTTCACAAGTTTGTTGGTGACATGGGAATTGGTTATTGATAGCATTGAGGGAACTTGAATTTGTGTTTTGATCATTTGTGCATATGCTCTTTCTTCTTCACCGTCATGTATAAAATATGTTTGGGAGGTCAATATTCTGAGGACTTCTTGTTGGGATATTGGTGCATATGTTGCTTCATTGTCTTTCAAATAGGATCATGTGGATTTTATATTTTGAAGGTGGAAGTGTAGCAGACTTTTGTTTAGAGAGCGCTACTATACCTTTTCTTGATCAAATTATTGATCATTAGCATTGATTATGTTGTATTGATCCCAACCCAAATAAAATCAAAGGGGGCATTGATGTAATTTGATTTGATCTTCCAAGTTGTGTTTAAGGGGGGATGTGGGAATCTTATATTGATGTTGGTAAACCCAACTTGTCAAAATTAACAAGGCTTACCGACTGAAGGAGTCAATCAATGGTGAGTTGATTGAATGAAGGAGTGAACCAGCCAATCAATTGGGTACCATGGAGTTGATTGGGAAATCTTGTGCAATTCTTTGAATTTCATAAATCATATTCAAAACAATGTTAATTCGAGCATGGCAAGTGAAAGATACAAGATTAGATGTTGAGCCAAGAGTCAAAGATAATTGCTAGCACATGTTTCAATTGGTATGAGTTAGTTAAATACTAATAAGATTCATTTGTAATTAAGAATTATTTATGAAAGTGTGTACCTTTTCATCATGTGTTTTATTCATGGGATAGTTCTTCATAATATTTAATTATCTACCAAATAGCATTGCCTGGGTGTCACGCTCATCCAACTTTTATTGCCATCCTTTGCTTGGATCCAAAGCATGATTAAGCTCTTGATGTTATAAAACAAAATAAGATTAAGAAAGTAATGAAAATATATAAACATAAATTTAAACTTCCAATATATGTGTATAACTTACTCAAAGTACGTTTGGTGGCATTGCATAGAACTTAGAAACATTATGGATTGTATCCCCTTTTGGTATTTGAATTTCATCTATAAGCATGTGTACATATTTTTATGGCATGTGCACCAAGGACAAAAATTATTCCCCATTGGAGAAACATTATTATTGCATATGCCCGCTACATCATGACACTCAAAAAAATATCTTTCATTACCTGGTCATCTGTCATCAAGATCCCATCTCATGAAAGCCTGTTTAATTGTTTCATTAAGTTCTCCTTATTTTTAGGATCAACGTTATGTGCAAGAACTTGTTTTTATTCTTCCTTTCCATCCCATGTTACAAGGCTTACACAAGACATTGGGCCTTTTCCTTATGGTAACTCAAATAATATCTCACATATATTTCCACCTTRATCATAACATATATGATAATTAATACCAATTTTGAAAGAAACTTTATCAACTCTTATTTYAGACTTATTTTCATAACCATGAAGGAAGCATATGACTTTGCTCCATATGTGAAACCATTAGTTCTCTCCCAACAATATCAATATTCTTAGCTTATTTKCTCCACACTTTAATTTCCTTAGAAATAGATGTTGGATTAACCCCGYTCAATACACAATGAGAGTCAATTTGCAATAGGCATAGCAAAGCCTTATGACTCATGTTTGATTCAACAAATATAGAAGCATTTTCCTAGGCATAAAGTCTTTATGGATCTCTTGCACAAAACTTGATTAAATTTCATTAAGCACTCCATCTAGGTGTTCAAGAACCTCCTTAATTTTAGACTCTTCACTATAACTTTTTCTCATGTAGTACCTAATTCCACCAATAATGTCACTTTCCTCTACATGATGAAGTGACTTCTTAGATAACCATCTCTCAATTTCCTTAATCTTCCCCTCATTTGTTTTGTGGTTATACCATCTTGAACACTTCTTAAGACCCAATAAACATGTACTTGAATCATTTCCTAGTGACCTTCAAGTAGTAGCATGTGTAGTTTGATATATTAGATACCATTCAAGAATTTCTACTAAAGCTTCTACACCTCTAGAATTTTTTTGTTGTATAGGTGCATTTCTATCCATTTGTTCATGAACTGTAGTTCTTTCAATCGTTTCATGACTTCCAATTGTATCCAAATTCTCTAAAGATGCATGTTATAATTATTGCTCGCTGAGTAGGACTACATTGCCATTCCYTTCAATAGTAACTAGAGTCAAAGGTTKCCTAGGTTGTTGAGCAATRTAGATGTTTATACTTTAACCATAATGGTTTGTGATAGTAGTAGCATCAACAATTGATCTTTGGGGGGGAATTGGGGTCTCATTCTACAAAACATAGTTCATTATGTGGTATAGATTTGTATCTTATACATTACGATGACCTTCAATTGTAATTGCAGACAAAGACTGCCTAGGTTGTTGAACAACACATATATTTATACTTTGTTGATAGTGACTTGCACTATCACCATCATCAACGAATAATATTTGAGGGAACATTAGGTTTTATTTATATGGGGAAAATTTTGTTTTGTTGATTCTAGATAAATGTTTCCTAGGTTGTTGAGCAACATTGTTGGTTGTCACATGTTGCTAACATAGAGGACATCAACTTTCAATAGTAGCAACATGATTTTTTGATGCTTGAGGGAAACTCATAGTCTTAGTTTGTGGTACAGATTATTCATCTATTAATCCTTMATGTTGTCTATGGGTAGCACATATAACAACTTCTTTACCTCCAACGAGAGTAAATTAAAGTACAATGTTATGTGGTTCCAAAGTTGGAAGACTAGATAAATCTTCAACCCTATATTGACCTCTTTTTCAAGGAATATTTTTTTGAAATGGTTGGTTTGAAATATCCATTRATGACTTACTCTGCAAAATGAATAAAAGAATCAACATTGACATTACATGATAGATTAAAATTCATTAATTAAAAAATATATGCAATTTTTCGTAACTTTGTCTATAAAAACAAAGGAAATGCATGCCATGCACTAGAAATGCATGTATGAAGGGTTTTGATGAAAGTATGTCATGTCATATACCATTAGTCATCCTCATATATGTTCATGTTCATTTTCATCTAATGTTCAATATGTTGAGTGCTAAGAACTAACACAAAATTTGTCCTATCAATTTTAATTACATGAAACAATACACAAGTGTCCTAAAATGTAACACTCTAGAATCACATATATTTTATGGCATCTAGGACCCCTTATTTATTCATTCTTAACATTCATATCTAACACAGCGAGTCAAAATGCTCGTTGTCCTTCAAAAACTAATTTTCCATTAAAAAATGGGAGCATAAATAATTTACCTTAATAAAATGCATGCCATAGAGTGCAAAAGGGTCCTATGATCAAAATGAAACTTGTTTCCTGGAGCTTTATTGGTTTTTAACAATATGAAATAACCAAAAGTGTTAAATCATTCTTCTTATGTGAGATATGGATCTACTGAGTTGTTCTTTGACCATGATTAACCAAAATTGACTAACTTCATTAAAATGTGTGCCCAACCTTCATTTCAATGCCAACTTGAATGATTCAACTTGGAGAGTGTGTGCTTAGTCATTGTTATCCCCTACTTCTTGGGATAACTAAGGAGAGGATGTCTCGAGGCTCATAGGTTGCAAACATGGAGTATAGAGAGGCAGATCAATAGGTAGAGCCCTTCACTCACCATGCATCACCATCTGATCAATGGCATCAACATCCACCACACCCAACTTGGCCCAGAGAGGACAACGGGTCTTGCTTTATGAGGTAACAAGTATGGTGTCGTGGTAAGTGTCATTTTGATATTTGAATCATTTGAACATGTCGCAAAGGGTCCTTTCTTGATTTTGAAAGTGTTTTTTTATAAATTACGCATTTTTCCTCATTTCACCTTGGTGGTTGATATGTTGTTCTAGTAAGTGGGTTACCCTAGGGAAAATGGTTGCTACTAGGGGGGTCTCCTTGAAGTGTCATCGTACCATTCTCGCACATATTTATGACTTTCCATACTTCTTCCCTTTCATCTCCTCATCTTTTGGGTTTTCGGGTATATTGACCCAAGAAGGGCTTGTACGTCATTTCATGGAAAGAAGGGGTTGAAGGCCCAGAGGCTTGTAGCTAGAAAAATGTAAAATCCAAATATTAATCCTCCATATGCTCACCCTAATGGTATTGAGAGCAATTAAATGATTCTCCATGAAAATTCAAGGACCTGTAAGATGAAACACATAAATAAATGTCTTTCTTGTTGAGGGAATGCATTGCAGTGTCTTTTACTTTTTTTGCGCATGGCACTCAATGTGTTCTAGCCTCAAGTGGCATTGTGGTACTCTTTACTTTCCCTTTCATATAGTACTCAATGTTTGCACCTTAATCAAATTAATGGAAAATAAAAGGGCTTGGAAAAAAGTTGCATTGAAAACGAGGATGCAACACACCCTCTACAAATGCACCCATAAATGAGACAATATGAGCCCTTGTATGTCAAGAAACCACATGCCCAAAAGTTACACCCCCATCCACCTCATATTATTTTACATGACTTAGAGAGGGTCTCCTTAGGAAAAACTCCTTGACTTGGGGAATGATATACCCAATATGGAACTATTACAACATGTTATCGTGCAAGTTGTAGATTGGGAAAAGCCCGAATCAAACCACAAGATGGTGAAAAATAGGATAATACCTACCCATTGTCACCTCAGATAGGTATTCTCGTCACTTTAGAGGTGAAGTGATCACCTCAAGGGGGGAATCTCAGGTGACCTTAGGGGAAATGAGATGGAAAATGAGTGAGTGGAGATGAGGCCCCTATAGGTCAAGATAATATATGGAAATGGTGGCTTGATAATGAGTCTTGAAGGTTGCTTGAGTTTTTCAAGTCTTGGAGTACTTGTAGAAGACGTTTGTACCTACCGAGACACAAAGAAAGACAAGTATACAAGCCTGAAAACAAGTGGATCATCAAGTTAATATTGTTGTCCCTAATTTCATTAGTAAAAACATTTACATATCAACAAGTAAATAGTTGTTAGATCTTCCAAAAAAATGCTAAAAGTCTAACAAATGATGCAAGAGGTAAGTTAGCTAAACACTAGTATAACTCTAGTATAAAACAACAAGAGCACAAGACTTTAGCAATGAAACAAGGTTGTAAGAAACAAGTACTGGAGAGATATTATTTATCCTTATGGATGTAGCAAACAAGTTGTTACAATAAAAAAATCATCCATCAAAAATCACAAGTAATCCACCCCAAAAATGCGTTGAGACTATTAGATTGTAGGGGTAAATTATTAGCAACTTCTGACGGTTGAATTGTGAGTTATTTAGAGATTTGTTTAGGGTTTTCTGCAGCCCTAATGGCTGTAACATAAGTTTATAATAGCAGAAAGATATATTTGACGAATCAAAATTCCCTAGTGGCTTTGACAAGATTTTAACATGCAGAAAGGATTCCAACTTAAACAATTTCAATATCTCATAATTTTATGTATCCCAATGCAATTATTTTATTTGTCCAATGCAAGAGATTAGTGCCTTTAACTATTGGGTTATGGAGTCTTTAAAAAAATAAAGAACTAGTTGTTCTACCTCCTTGGGGGTGTAAGCCCTTTTACTCCCCAAGTTAAGCGAAACTAGCTAAGGAAATCCCTAGGAAAGTGTAAACCCTTTTACTCCTCCTAGTATTCCTTTGTGCAAAAAATTATTCCAAGACAATTATGATGGGCTTAGTGGGGTTGTATTCCCTTATACTCCCCAAAATCTTAGCAAATTAACGTTGTGACCAAGAAAAAACACAATAACAAGAAAGATTATTTACCTAGTCCAAGCATTAACAAGATAAACTCCTTTTAACCAAGAAAAAACCACCACAAAAGCAAGAAAAATCCTCCAAGAAAGATAGCACCTTACTTCTTCATCCAATAGCCAATACAAACCATCACAAGAGATAGTAGCAAAGAGAGATAGACAAAATTTCCCAAGTAGGGTGCAAAATTCAGCCAGTGTAGTCTTCTCACAATGGGAGAGCTATGATAAAATGAAATAGAGATGATCTTTATGTATACAAATCCTCTAAAAATATTTTTTTCCAAAAAAATTAGGGTAAACCACAAAGTAAGGGGACAAAAACCCCTAATTTGCCCCTTTACATTATAAAATTCAATTTTAACTTTTAAAAAATGCACAAAAGAAACCCTAAGGTGATGTCATCCCTCTAAGGGTGACATATTGACCCCTCGAGCAAGTCGTTGGAGTATAAGGTTGAGGTCATCGGGACTTGTACAACCTCCCTCTTATGCGCTATATCATCCTCAAGTCATCTCCCACCAAATCATGCCAAGTGTCAATGAGTAGCAACTCTACCACCACAACCTCAACCCTAGGTGATGTCAAGCCCTCTTTGTATGTTGTTTTGGCCGCAAGAGTAAGTCGTTGGGATAGTAAGAGGTTGGTTTAGGTCTTCCATGGTGTCATCTCAAGCCTCCAAAGGAAATCACCATCATCCAGCATGTGGACCCTAGTATCCAATCTGTGGGCTTCAAACCCCAAGGAATCCCAAGCTAGGTGTGTTCTTCCAAATTTGTCCACCAAATAGGTCCTGCAAAGACAATGAATATGCCCTCCAAGGATACCAATTCAAATGCATCATGATGATTAAATCAAATAAATAAAAGAGTCATCCAAGCATGTACATCCAAACTACCTCGTAAAAATAAACAAGTGCTCAAAGACCCTATGCAATTTTCCCAGTTTAGGTATGAGAGGGTTGACAAAGCAACCTATTGGGTGAATCATACCTCAAGTTTAGGAGTGTTTCCCAAGTGGACCTCTCTCTAAGTCATGTGGATGGAGTGATATGGATGGGGGAAAGAATTTTGGGCATGGAGTTCATGACATACAAGGGATTGTAGTGTCTCATTTATGGGTGCCTTTGCAGAGGGTCTATTTCACCTTCATTTTCAATGCAACCTTTTTCCAAGCCCATTTATTGCCTTCTAT
>JASDQU010109489.1:7641-19807 GCA_032191745.1 Picea mariana
TTGTGGGTGCGGCCTTGTTGGTAGGGCTAGCCGCTTGACAACTTATGCTGAGATGAGGTTCTTTTGGCTACTGCTATCAATGATGAAATGCACCGTGATGTCTTTTACCCACATCTGTGAATGGAAGAGGCACTCTCCTTCTTCTGGATCATCTGTTTCACCATGCTGGAGCTTGGTGGTAGAAATGGTGGCACTGGGTTCCACGTCAATGATCTGTCTTCACCTTTCTGGTTCTGGCTCAGAGTTATAATCTGCATCTTATTCAGAGGCTTTCATTTCAGCCACTAGTGACTGCTTTGAGTGACAGTCAATAGTGTTATGCCAAGGGATTTTATGGAAGTCGCACCACTTCTCGGTATCTTTCTTTGTCTTTCCGGTGTCCTTCTTTTCTTACGACTTGGACTGGTTGTCTTGATATTGTCCATCTTTGCTCTGTCCTTTGTTCAATGGTTTGGGGCTGCCCTTTCCTAGATTTTGTTGTGAGGGGTTCCCAATCCCAAATTGTCATGTCTTTTGTTTGAGCTTCTGCTCGATTTCGACGGCATATCGGTAGGTCGCGCCCAAGGATGAGATGTCCAGAAATTCCATTTCAGTCTGGATGTATCTATCCAAAGAACCGAGATAATTGAACACCATATTTTACTCTGAATATTTGATACCCAACTTGGTGCGCAAGGTATGGAATATATTTGTGAAATCTGGCACTGCTTGGTCTCTTTCTTGCTGCAGTGTGGTCCATTTGGTATACAGGTCGTCATAACTTTGAACAGGGTAGTATTGATCCTTAATAGAATCCTTGAAGGATTCCCAGGTGGTCGTGACTAAAAATAATGAGGTTTCCTCTATTTTATTTTGATCACATAAAGTTTCTCACCAATCTTTGACATGGGGAATGACTTTGAGCAGTGAAAAAGTAATATTTTCTCTATTCAAAAAGTTATGGACAGAAAAATACCCTTCTAGTAGATTCAACCACTTGTCTACAACATCTTCGTCTATCTTACCTTCAAATATAGGAATATCAAAGTTTATTTGTACCTTGAAGGGTTTGACGCCTCCATTCGAAAAAGATGCGTCGCTTGTTGGTAGCCGCTGAAGGATTTGCACGAAACTATCCATCATCTCATTCCTTTGTTGCGTGAGGGCTTCCTCAATCAAAAGTTTGAAAGGATCTCTTGTCCTTTCATCTTTATTTTCTCCTACCATGGGAGGTCGCTTGGGCATGTGAGAGATTTTGTCCTCAAGAGAAACAATCTCGAGACCCAACTCTTTGTACTCCGACCTCGTTGGGGACATGCATTAAGACGAAAAGGAGAAAACGGCTCTGATACCACTAATCTATATTTTATGAGTAGAATGAAATGAATATGGATTATTAATAGGTGCTTAACAAAAAATAATAGAGATACAGTAAAACTAGTTTTCTATTCAATAACAAATTAAGCGGAAACTATAAAATGCAACGGAAATAAGCTTGCCGAAATGGTGACGGCTTATCTCTGAGAAGAGATGTGAAGACAGTGCGCATTTGCAAGAAGAAGGATACAATGAGGCTCTGAAGGCCTTTTTAAAATAATCAAGAATTCCAAAAACCCTAGACATCCAAAAACCTAACCCTAGGAGATGAAGCGCCAAAAGTCATGTGGGCCCCATTTGGGTAAGTTAGTACATCAACTTCTTGGGGTCGTAACATTTGCATACGATCTCCATTTTCAGCATGTGATATCTTGTTGGAAAGGTATCATCGAGGAGATGCATTTCCGGGGCTCAATCACGCCTTCAAATATCATTCAGGAGCTCGATCCTGAAAAACCTTCATTTATGCCCTCAAAATGGCCTCGAAAGTTAAAACTACTAAAAATAGTAAATTGCCATATTTGTCAGAAAACTGTTTTGAGCCAGTTGGAAATGGTGGGTGGCCACTGATATCCATTTGGATCACACGCCCCCCCAAGATTCATGTCATTAATCGAATTTGAGGTTTGCACCAATTTCTATACTAGATGGAGAAAAAGGATAAGGGTGGATGAAATGAAGGTTCTTCTGCAATATCTAATGAAAGACTCGACTCAACATCTACGAGATCTAGTGAAAGACTCGACTCAAAATCTACGAGATCTAGCGAAAGACTCAACTCAACGGGAGAGGTGACTTTTTCATTTTTTAACGAACTTGAAACATGAAAATAACTATGCTCAAGACCTTTTTTTCATTTTTTAACAAGCTTTCCATAGAGAAGAAAAACTATGCTCAAGACCTTTATTTCATTTTTAATGAGATTTCCACAGAGAAGAAAAACTATTCTCAAAACCTCTCTTTGATCATGGATTCCAAGAGAACAATGCTCTAGAAGGAATACAATTCAAGGGACAAACGTCGTCCATGGCTTCCAAGATATCTTTGTTATATGGAAGAACAACACTCTGGAAGGGATACATGTCGACGACCTCCATAAGGTTAGGGAGATCTGGATCTAATATCCCTATAGAAGATATGGCCATTTCAACTACCAAATCTAAGTTAGGAGAAGGGATAGATTCCCTATCATGCAGTATTGAAGGCATGGGGAAGGTCGTTATATAATTGACCTGTGGTGGGGCGGGCATCGATGGCATGTATGCATAATTCAAGGAAGGTGGATGGTTGACCATCAAATGAGGGTCAATGAATGAAAGTTGTTTCATCGTTACTATGTTTCCATTGTGAGGGAAACATATCACTCGAAAGAGAGTGGACACAAAATCTCTCATAACGTAGACATAGTTTCACCCAAGAAGAAGGTTAAATTCCAATGGGTCATGAACTACCATCACATTGAAATAAACCATTTTTCCTCCCAAAGTAATTGGAAACTAAGGGGGGATCTATAAAGGTTAAATATCTCTTCTATCAAAGGTCAACAAATTCTGAGTCACGGGTGCAAGATGCGAGGAACCAAAATATTTCCAAGCATTCACAGATAAGATGCTAACAGAAGCACATTCATCCATTATAGTGTTAGGAATTTTTTTATCACAAACCTCCATGGTGATTTGAAAAGGAATGTAAGAAGGAAGATGGGGTTCTGGCAAATGATTCAAATTAATAGAAATCATTTGATTGCTTGAAGGGGGTGCCATCGGGATGGGTGGAGTGTTCCCTTGTATTGGTGAATCAATATCAATGATGTATACTTGAGTGACATCCTCACTCTTTGAATGAGGAGTGGGATAGATCAATGATAGAACCAGATCGACCACTTTGGTTTCAATCTTTAAGGGAGGAGTGGGATCGACCAATGATGAAAATGGATCAGTCACTTGGGTTTCACTTTTCAGATGAAGAGTTGGAATGATCGATGATGGAACTGTATCAACTACTTGGGTCAATGTTTCAATCGAGGATGAAACTAGACTGACCACCTAGTCGACCGAACTAACTGGAGATGGAACCATATTGACCAGTCCATCAACTAATGATGGTTTGGGAGACATATTATGATAACTAGTTGGAAGTTGAATCTTTTCCAAAATATAAGAAGCCTTGTTCATACAAGGGAAAAGGTGAGAGTAATGATCACCTTCACATAACATTCAAGGAAATTTGACAGTTCTATTCTTCTTACCAACCTTAACATCACTAGTTGATCAAGAGGTGTCACTAGCATGTTCAACAGGGGTTGATTATGTGGAATACAACATTTCTAATACATTGGGGAGACCAGGAAATCCATTATAAAGTAGTCACCCTTACAAATCCTACAAGGGAATTTGGGTTTAGGATTCTTTATTTTAGACTTGTCATTAACACTGTTAGTACAATTAACAATAGTTGGTTGCTCGGATCCAACATGACCTAATGCAGTTGGAGGGTTGGTCTCTTTATAATTATTCTTCTTCTCCCCCTTCTGTTTCTTCTTCTTCTTATCAAACTAGCTACTTTCTTTAGAGATTTCACTAGGCAAAGAAGGATAAAGAGAAGGAGACCTGACAGGTGAAGAAGGAAAAAGGTTGACATGAGGTTGATTTGTGGGTGGTGTGTTTACATCCGAAGAATTAGGTGCATTTGAAGCACTAGGAAAAGTTGAGATCACCGGAATGGGGAACAACCAAACCGGTAACCTGATGGTGAGTCCTGGAAGACTCCATGTGGAAATGAATGGAGGACCAACATTTCCAAAATAAGGAAAGGTGAAAGGTTCCTTGGGAAAAGGGATTCCTTTGTTGGTACTCCCAGGAATTGACACCATTGACACTGACTCGACCAAAGGTCCACTAAGGAAAAAAAACAACACACGCTACAAATCCAAGAAGAAAACAATCAAACAAAACTTCCCATGATTAAAACACTAGTTCGTGATGAAATCCAACATCACGAGATCAATATAGGAAGGGGTTGGGATAGAGCGGGTGGATCAGTTACATTGGATACATGTTTAATATAATTATTCCTTGGTTCAAGTTCCCACATGGTTTTACTCATGGTTGTACCTTCGAAGGAGCATGAGTGAGTTTGACCAACGTCTGACCCAAGTACGATGAAGACTCCCCTTCACTGTCACCTTGTGTATCAACCCTACATATATAGGACACTAAGTTTACCAACTCGCAGTCATCCTCCAGGAGGGTAAAATCGATAGTCGGTAAGGAACGTATGGGCAAGATAACAAGTCTGAAATTCTTCAAGAGAAATGAAGACAACTGGAGCAGAATAATACTGAGAACCCCAAATGGATTCAGGATTGGCAAAGATCCAAGACGAAATGAAACAAGTTGTTTCTCAGGAAGAGCCCCCAATATACGATATTTCCGCTATATGGGTTAAGATTTTGAGGGTAAATCTTTGTTTCTCTCTCGTAAGTGACCTTGTTTTTAAACCCTGTGTGGGAGGGGGATCCTGGCTATTCTTATATGAACAATTGGATTTATCACTCCCTAGCACAATATTCTATGTTTTTCTGATGGATTTGGAAAGTTATCTTCACAACCTATTCCAAATCCCTACACTTTAAGCTAATGTAGGTTCAGTACACAATAATATAAAAGTGTCTGATCAATTTTATAAGTGCTTCATTTTAGGGTTGTTTTTTACTCAAGGGATCCAAAGTGAAACTTATGATGTTTTGGACTCGAGTCCAGAAGAATGTAGAATAATGATATGAAACTTTTTTTTCAATGAATCCTACATACGGGATGTAGAAGAGGTTCAAATTTATTCATCAAAAACACCCAATTCCCAAAAGCAATTTTCTAAATCCAATCTACTACACTACCCAAAATCAAGAATGCAACTATATTCTTTGTTTTATTCTAATATATAAATAAATAAAATGCAAATCCTTGAACGCTCCATTACTTTCAATCAAAATGAAAGAGTCGAATGAAGATACAAAAGACACGAAGAAAAAAGGATTCCAAACAAAGCATCCACTTACAATATAATGAGACCATAAAGAAACAAGTATGATAACTCACTCAATCAAGCACTCGACAATCAACAAGAATTCAAGGAATACAAGAAAGTTCAGAGAAGAATCCAAAAAAGATAGGGAGAAAGAGAAATCACTCAAATGTCTTGAAAAAAAAAGCAACATTAAAGAGCGATCCAAGATAGGTTATGGTAAGCATAAAGTATCAAATAATTCAAAGAGGAAATATTTGAGAATTGACATAATCCCAACAAACCTTTGCAGACCTTTTCAATCAGTCAGATAACTAGAAACTTCGCAAGACTCAAACCAAAACAAGAAAAACAAGGTGAATCAATATCGCAATTTGGAAAAGGTTGCAAGCTCAAACAAGACAATGAAAAAAGTTATACGAACCAAATCCTCAACCCAAACAAAGTCACAAGAAAAAGTACAGACTTTGGGCAAAAGACCTCCAACAAGGAGTAGAGAAAAACAGGGAAAAATCCCCTAGATCTTCCCAAAACCATAGAACAACACTCCCTAAAACAAAGAGACAAAGTATTATAGCTCTCCATAAGAGATGAAAGAGGAGCATTGATCACATAACCAATGCTATGATAGTCACTCTAGGGGAGCGTTAGTTCTATAGATGCTTGAAAATGAGCATAAAAAAGCAAAAAATCAACAGAGATTGGCTTGGTAACTATGACTAATTCTTGATGAAGCAGAGGGAAGAGGGAAGGCTTAGAAACAATCAATCAAACAAGGTCAAACAATACAAATTTTTAGATGATCCAAGTAAATACAAGTCAATGTCCTTCCCCAATGGAGTCGCCAATTTCTGTTATGGAATAATTCCCTTGGATTCTAGACCCCTAATACCAAGACATAAAAACACAAATGGACACTAACATCCCTTTAAATTCAGTTTAACTAATCAGAAAGAGAGAGAGGGAGAAAAAGTGTGATGCACCTTGTTTCGAATTTTGTCCTCGTTTCTCCACTTTGAGCTTGATCTCCAAACTCTTTCACATAGCTTGATATCTGCAAAACCACAGACAACAAAGAGAAAAAAAGGAAAATCCTACCCTACGACATTATATTAAACAAATTCATATATAGTAGACAAGCATATGTAAAGATACAAAAACTAGAAGGAAATAGGCCAAGTATATTATTAAAATGAGAACCCAAAGTAAATACTTACAAACATGGATGATGATGCAACATTCCTCCAAGCCCCCAAATCTAGCCCTTGCACGATGCTCCCAAGATCATAAGTTTGATATCCAAATATTTCTCCTCATCTCCATGGAAATCCCTCATTATATATTATTTGGAGGCTTAACCACCATGGAGAATATCATTCCCTATATCCACTAAAATGGGATATCCAATATTTTTAGGGAGAAAATACATCTTCAAGGAAGTTAGGGAGAAAATATCTCTCAAGGATTTTAAGGAGAAAATATCTCTTAAGATCCACCAAATTAGGATTTTGTTCTGAGAAAATATCTTAACCATCCATGATATTCTCAACATCTCCATGAAAATAGGAAACCAAATGTGAGGTGGATACTCACACTAAATTAATTTCCTTTTTATAAATATTAATAAATCATTCATGTGCACATAGTATTTTGACCTTCATATAATATATTTCTCCTCCACATTGACTAGGGATTTTGAAAAACATTCTTTCATGGTGTCAGTGTATGTGACACTTTCATGAAACTTGGGAAACTTAGGGTGAGGTACTTAAGTGTGGAGTTTTGGTTTGTAACACCCAAAAGTTCCCACTATAAATATAATTTCGAATCAAGTGCAATAATCCCTAGATTCACTTGATCCTTTTGTAGTACCTGGTACTTATTAGCATAGTTCATTATGTCTTTCAAGATTGTTAAAAAATGAAACAGACCCCCCTCCATTCAAATCGAATCTCCCCCTGGATCGAATATTTAAAACTTATTTTCCTTCGCCTAGTGAAAACATTCCTATTAGTATCTAGACGCCTAAATGAGGAAAGATGAAGACTCGATGGAGGAAAAAAATCTTGGGGGGCAAGTCTCTAGCCTCTATAAATCATGATGGAGCCAATCCACTAGCTTATACCATGTAATATGGGGGCACAATACCTCCAGAGGGACACACTACTAGGAGGGATCCTTTCTTGGGGGTCATGCTCATCGTAACGTAGTAGTATTTTCTAGAATGAGCTTAGTCTTTGTTATTTCTCATGCTCATAAATACATGAGAATATGTCATCGAGTTCAATATTTTTTCTCGTCAATACATGAGAATAGGTTACCGAGTATACTTTGATCACTTTTTAGGAATCGTAAAAGTTATATGAAAAAGGAACTCTTTAGAGTCTCCTTTAAACTCTTTTCAGACTCCCTAAACATGAAAGGATTGTTGAGCGAACTTGTTTCCTTTCACACTCATTAAAGTTTTTGAAAGGGCATCTTTCAAGTGATAGTTTATCTGTTTTTCGGCATTGTGAGAATAATTATGAAAAATGAATAATCTAGTCAAGCATGACTAGATGAGTTCTCCCTTGAATTGTTTTACACTTTTTTTGGGCTTGGTAGAATAAATTTAAGAAAAATTCACCCATGGAGTTGTATTTAATTTTTCTTTAGACTCTCTAAACGTGAAAAACCAATGAGTTTACCTTCTTTGGGATCGTAAAATTATGCATTGAAGGACCTATGTGTGTCCAATCTCTAGGACCCATAGGGGACCAAACCCCTCCTTCGTTATGTTCGTTAAACATATATCAAGGGATGCATTTAAGATGAGCGATATTTAACATTTTATATCCTCCTCAAGCTCGTTAAAAAACAAGGAGGTACTCACCAATCTAGGGGGGAAATTTAAGGAAGTGGATCAAGTTGTTTGGAATCCTTTATGGAAGCTATTGTCACCCTTGAACATGGCACATGTTTGCATCTCATCTTACAGTTGGGTAATCTTCTTGTATTTGATTCATACCAATTCCATGTGTCATTATACTTTTTGTTCTAGTTGAAGAGTTCTCTTATTATCATCACATTATGTTCTTGGTACTCGTCGAGTTAATTCTTCCAAGTCATTTGTCATGCCTCACAATGTTCAAGGGAATTTTCACTTCAAACCATCCATCTGCAATATTACCAATTTCCATTTCCTTTGTCATTCCATACTCATTTAATCCACCATCTCACATCACTTTCCTGTGTCATTTTCTTTTCTATGATGGGGGATTCATCAAGGCCCTCCTTCGATGAGTCTTTTCCTACTGAATTCATCACATCATCCAGGAGTTGGACTTAGAAACAAATCAGTACCTTCAAACCCACATACCTTAATGGCAGGCCTCCTTGCTTCTGAAAGTAGGTTTACATCATTGACCTCTGATCAGACAATGAATCCATGAATGTTCGACATCAGCTCATTTTTTCACATTCGTTGTAATTTACTAAAGGTACCTTGGGAATCATTGTCATCATCGATGATTTCCCTTACACTTGTTAATGCTATACCTCAATGACTTGTAATCAAGTGGTTTATACCATCTTTGACATCAAATCATCTATTCACATGGATAGAATCATACCATTTCAGGATCAAGACGAAGACCCTGGGTTGGGTGCTTACTCTTTTATGTTCTTTTCCTAGGCTATGATGAAGTTCATTTGATCATGTAAAACATTTTAGTACAATCACCATGCTGACAATCTTACTAATATATATACTATCACATAGATCCACATTGTATTTATCTGTGGCTATGTTTTGTCTTCTCGTAGCTCCATTATGTATTTTTCATGGTTGCAATAAGTTCATGTCTTGGAGGTATGGATCCACATTGTATCTCTGGTGGATATATACTTAGTCAGTATTCTCATGGATCCGCAATGTATTGGTTGGAGACCATTCTTTGATTAAGCATAGGTATGATGCGCTCAGGAATGAAACATATATGTATATTGATTGATGATTGTTTGTAGCTTCTGCTAGGTTCTCCTACTCCAACACCCTTGAATTGAAGAATTTGTAAATTGTTTCGGCCATCAGTTTCTCTTTTGACCTCACACTTTAGGGGGAATATGCTACAAGTCAAAATGTCACACTTAAGTGTCGCAAGTGTCAGAAAGTGATGTATGCACCATGTTAAGTGTCACACAAAATTTCTCAAGCTTTGTATGCACCTTAATAAGTTTCATATTCACTTTTCTAAGTTTATCAACCCGTTGACAACATGAAATACATTTTTCACAATACCTAAGTCATTTTGGAAGAGAAAACCAACCATTTCGGGTCTGGAACCACACCTTTTTCTTGGAAATTTTGACCATTCTCGGGCATTTTAGAAGGGTTGAACTCCCATAATAATGTTGAGGGAGATCTAGTTCTCCCCCTTCCTTTCTTAGGGGGTTCTAGTGGAACTTTCTCTTTCACTCTAAGGGGGCACCAATGTGGTTAGAGGGAAATATAGCACATCCTGACTATTCTCGTTGGACAACTCTTAAACGAGGAGGTTGTTTTGGGTTGAATCCTATCATAGGAAACTATATTAGGATAAAATACCAAATCATGGATCCATATCCTCAACCATTTCCCTTATTATTGGATGGTGGTTGTCTCCCAATTCTATAAATTGAAGTCATTTCCAAGGTGAAGGGGGGAATATTTCAGGTGTCAAACCTTTGATCATGTGAGAAGGAAATTGTTGAAATATCATCATTCTGATCATAAGAGATTTGTGCAAGGTTCTAGATGAGGATAACTTGAAGAGGGTGTTATAGCATCAGAAATATCTTGTAAGTTCTTGTAAATTGTTTTCCAAATTAATATTAACATGGCCTATTCCGTTCAAGTTCATGTGATCTACATTTTCTTGTCTATTTTCATTTTAGTCATCGTAGATAGATCTGATTTACCTAATAATATAGAGTAGGAGGAAGTTTTTTTTTGTTGTTCTTTGTAGGACTTCATTTTCATTAAGCATCTTGGATATCAATCCTAAGGATTGGACCAGTGAGGATGAGCATCGCACTAAGGTACGCCACATTATTCATCTCTCTTGCTTGATTGGTTGAGTTAGATTTAAAGGGAAAGTAGAAACCATTTTTTACTTTCGTATTTAGACCAAAGAATAGGTATTTGTCCAAAGGGGATCTTAGCCTATATGCAGGGTAATATTACTCATAATAGAAGGATCAGGAAGACTATTTGCAACAACGACAAAGACTCCAAACAACATATATATATTGACTAAGATCGAAGAAGAAAGATGATGTTTGGGAAAATAAGATGAAAGTTGGGTTTGGAATAGGAGAATGTTCCATATACACTTTGATAATCTTGTCAATATCAACAAGAAACAAGATGTAAGAGAAATTTCAAAAATTACAAAGCTAATGAATACTATGTGCAAGAATTTTCATCATGGAAAACAAACAAAAGTTGAATTGAAGACAAATGAATACTCTATGAAAAAACCATTGGATATTGTACACACTGATTTATGTGGGTCCATGAAACCAAAAGGATTGGATGGTGAAAAATACTTCATCGTATTCATTGATGACTACACTAGAATGAATTGGGTTTTATTCCTTAAGAAAAAGTCAAAAGCTTTTGAATGTTTCAAGGTATTCAAGGAACTGGTTGAAAATGAAGCTGATTTGAAAATAAAATGCTTCAGATCAGATAATGGAGGTGAGTTTACTTCAAATGACTTCATGGATTTCTTTGAAGAACAAGGAATAAAAAGATAATTCTCAATAGGTAGAACACCTTAGGAAAATGGAGTTGATGAAAGGAAAAATAGAATTGTACAAGAAATGGCCAGAACCATGTTGAATGACTCCAAGATAAATGATATATTTTGGGGAAAAGAAGTGCATACAATTGTTCATATCTTAAACATAGGATTTATTAGAAGTAATAGTGCTAATACTCCATATGAGTTATGGAAACGATGATCGACCAATGTCAAGCACTTCAAAGTGTTTATAAGAAAGTGTTACATAAAAAATGAATATAAGAAGATTAGAAAATTTGACTCCTGGGTGGACGAAGGAATATTTGTTGGGTAATCATGAAAAATTAAAGTATGTAGGTGCTACAATATAAGAATCAACAATATAGTGGAAACAATCAATGTAAAAATTGATGAAACATACTTGTTGAATACCAGGAAGGAAAGAAGAAATTCAAACATCTTTGAAGAACGGGAAAATTAATAACTAAAGAAAGAAGAATATGAAGAAGAAGAACAACAAAAAGAACAAAAAGCAACCAGAAGTATAAAAGGAAGAATTTAACCAGAAACATTTTCAGACACCTTCTTGGACACCTAACCAACAAGTTTAGAAGAGTCATCCACTAAAAAAAATAATTGGAGATAGAAGTGTTGGGGTAGAAACAAAAAGAAGAAGGGAAGCACATGCACCTAAAAAAGGACATTTTTCATTATTGTCCAAAGTTGAACCAAGTAACTTTGCGGAATAAAAAAATAATGAACATTGGATCAAGGCTATGGAAGAAGAACTAAATCAAATAGAGAAAGATGAGACATGGGAACTAGTTATAACACCAAATGAAAAAAATGTAATTGGGACAAAATGATCCTCCAGAAATAGGATAAACGAAGATGGACAGGTAATCAGAAACAAAGAAAGACTGACATGCAAAGGATATGCTCAAGTTGAAGGACTAGATTTCGAAGAAAAAATTCCTCTTGTGGCCAAAAGTGGAATAAATAATAATGTTATTGGATTATGC
>JASDQU010109489.1:40992-51197 GCA_032191745.1 Picea mariana
TTCTAGAAAATGATGCACAAGAAATACATAAGGTATAAATAGCAATTGCCATAAATGAAGCCATTATAGGTTCTTTCTGAAAATCTCAAGTACCACCTTTTCTGCTCACTTATTAAATACTTACTTTCAATGTGCATAATTGTCTAGCAGATTCAGGTGCATCATCTCTAATAATGCCCTTTTTTGTACGCCAAAAAATAAACGTTGTTTCAAAAATAAAAAGAACCATAATCATATAGTTAGATAGGTCAAACGTCAAGGTAAAAGGTGAACTCAAGGACGTCTTAATCAGACTATCATCTGATCTTAGGGTGCACCAAATGATAGATATTTCCGTTGTCGATATACCATAGATTTATGGGTTGTTTTTAAGAAGAGATTGGTCAACAAAACTTCAAGGTTAGTTTTCCACCAATTGCTTTCATTTTTGGCTTCCTTACAAAGGTAAAGAAAATAAAATTTGTGTAAACAATGAAGCACACATGAATCACACAGCGAAAGAACTAGAAGGTAAAAATGAGCCCGTGAGTTTTGTACACTCAATATTGGGTAATTACTTTTTTGAAACTGACTACAGTTGTTATGAAACACAAACATTTGAGATACCTCCAAAATTACAATATGGACTCTGCCCACGAATCCATAATAGTTCTTTTACAATATTAGCTAACTTAGGATTTAGTTCAACTAACAAAACCAAATTTCCTAATATGTGGACCATGTTCTTTGATGGCTCCAAGAAACAAGATGGATCTAGAACAATATGTGTCCTAATTGATCTCGGGCAAGACAAAACACTCACATCATACCACTTAGAGTTTGAATGCACTAACAACATCGTGAAGTATGAAGCATTTCTTCAGGGCCTTAAAAAGGCCATTGATCTTGAGGTGAAATATCTTAACATGTTTGGTGATTCTGAAGTTGTCATTCGAAAGGTAACAAATACTATTCATTACATGTATCTGCATCTAAGGGATTATCAACAAGAGTTATGGAGTTTGCTTTATTCAATTGATGCATTTAATATTTCTTCTATACCTCATGATCAAAACATAGATGTAGATATATTGGCCAATGAAGCATATAGATTCATTACCCCTGACAATGGTTTTTCAGTTGAAATGATGCTGATTCCCTCCATACAAGACAACATCACAAATTGGAGAGTATTCAATATAGACCTGCATATTATCAATTTTCTTACTAGTTCAAACACTTTCCAAGATTCAATGATTCATGATGAAGTGCATCAGCAAGAGTTACAAACCTACGAGAAGACACCAATAAAATAAAAACAAATTGTGTTCCAAAGAAAATTTTAACTCTTGAGAAACTATTTGATATACAATCCAAGTTCAGGAGGCCAACCAATCCAAAGACCAATAGTTCTATTATGATGCATTTCTTGGTCAATCTGGGAACATCTGAAAAACCCAAATATTTCAACTTGGGCACCTATTGTTCAGATGGAGAAAAACATACATTCACATAATTGTTTAATAAGTATCGAGATATTTTTTCTCAGACTTATGATGATTTAAAAACATATGATGCCCGAATAATACAACATGTGATCCTTATTAAAGAGGGTATCAAACCATTTCATCAGAAGCTCAGAAATATACATCTGACTCTCAAGCATCTTATACAGAAATAATTAAAGAAGCCACTGGACTCCCGAATCAACTTTAAAGTTCAACATTCAACCTGGATTTCTAATATGGTTCCTGTAAGAAAATAGTCGGCAAAAATCAGGATTTGTATAGATTTCTGGAATCTAAATCGTGCTTTCGACAAGGAAAACTACCCCATTCCCTTGATGGAAAAAATCCTTCAACTCATTTTAGGATATAAGTTGTTTTCTCTATTAGACGAGTTTTCGAGATATAATCAAGTTCTCGTAGCAAAAAGTGACTGATTAAAAACCATGTTCTAGACCAAGTGGGTGACATATGCTTATAGGAGAATTCCCTTCGGTTCGGTGAATGCAGGAAATACATTTCAAAGGGTGATGGATATAGATTTTAAAGGATTAATCGATCAAAATGTGGTGTTCTGCCTTGATTATGTTTCTGTCTATTCAAAGAAAAGGGAAGATCACATGAAGAACCTAAAACAAATCATCAAAGGGTGCATAAAATATGGGATTTCCTTAAATCCCAGGAAATTTGTCTTTGTTGTTTCAGAAGGCATTCTACTAGGACATTTCATCTCTAAAAATGGAATTTCGGTTGACCAAGAAAGAACCAATACTATTCTATAGATTCCTCCACCACACAGAAAGAAATATATATAATCATTGTTTGGCATAATCAATTTTGTAAGAAGATTTGTCCTGGATTTTACTGAAATTGTGGAACCGCTTCAAAGAATAATTAAAATAGAAGTTCATTTTAAGTGGACACCGATAGAGAAATAAGAATTCAAAAATATTAAATATTTTATATCCAATGCACCATCTATGCAGATTCTGTATTTTTCCGAATATTTTTTTCTATACACATTTGTGTTTGATCATTTTTTAGAAGCAATGCTCACATAAAAGAATGAACAAGGGGATGAGTACCCTGTCACATTTATGAGCACTATGTTACAAGGTGTTGAACTGAATTATCCCTAGTGGATAAGAAAGATTTTGTTTTCCACAATGCCATAAAAAAATTCAGACCTTATATTCTAAAAAATCATACAAAAGTTAGCGTTCCACACCTAGAAGTAAGATATTTGTTCATTCAAAGAGAACTAGGAGAGCGATAAGGAAATTGGATGACAGCCTTACAAGGATACGACCTTTAATTTAAACCAGCCAATATCGTGAAAGGTCAAGGATTATGCATATTAGTGACATAAGTCACTGATGATGAAGAACAAGAGGAGGATGGTTGGTAGGATGAAACAAAAAAGTATTCCCAACAGGTTCCATATGTCCCATCCATTGAAGGGTCATATTATAATGATATCCAATATTACCTACAACATGGCACTGCTCCATATCACCTAAATGCTAAGCAGAAGAGAGCACTCTAGCTGAAATATTTACAATATCAACTTCTACATGACATCCTATTTAGAAATAATTATGATGAAGTGTTACCCAGATGCCTTGAAAAGAAACATGCTGATAAGGTTCTGAAACATATGCATGATGGAGCAGATGGTGGTAATTTTTCAAGAAACACAACAACTCACAAATTTCTTAGAGAAATATACTACTGGCCCATGCTCTTCAAAGATGCTCATACATACTCAATAAGTTGTGAAGTATGCAAGAAAGTTATAGGAAGGGAACATAAAGTTTTTATTCCACTTCAACCTATGGCCATACAAGAACCCTTCAAACAATGGGGACTAGAATTTATTGGTGAGATTAATACCCACTCCTCCAAGAAACATAGGTATATTCTAATAGCTACCAATTATTTGACATAGTGGATTGAAGTGATACCATTGCTCAAAGTAAATGAGGAGGTAGTAATTAATTTTCTTGAACAAAACATCATCACTAGGTTTAGAATCCCTAAATATTAAGTTTTTGATAATGATATTTATTTTTCATCCTTGAAGTTGTTTGAGTTTGTGTTATAAAAAGGGATCATTTTTAAATACTCATCCAACTACTATCCCCAAGTTAATTATTCCAAAGAGTATACAAACAAAAATATAATATGAATCCTCAAGCGAATTATAGTTGATCACCAGAGAAATTAACATATTGCCTTACCAAATTCCCTTTGGGTTGATCGTGTAACTCTTAAGGCGCCCTATGGACTTCACCATACTTCCTTGTTTATGAGAAAGAAGTTGTTCTACCCTCGAATATGTATCTACCTTCTATCCAACTCACTCAATAGTCACAGGGAAGAGAGTGCCCCATCATCTAATGATGTATTGATACCTTCCTAAACCTCAAAGAAATACACAATAAATCCAAAACAAAGTTTGAAACTCAACAGATAGTAAAATGTTGGTTTGATAAGAAGTATACCATGAGAAATAATTCCAAATTGGGGTCTTAGTCCTAAAATGGGACAAGCCACATGAAGAAAAAGGGAAACATTCAAAGTTCCAACAAATTTAGCTTGGTCCTTACCTCATCAATGAAAACATTGGCCAAGGCACCTTTCGGTTACAAAACCTTTGGGGGAAAGTTGATTGCCTCCCTGTTAATGACCAAGTTCTCAAACATTATATTAGCTATCCACTCAGGCTGTTGTTGACTTGTATATAAATAAACTTTGGTATTTTATTTTTCTTCTTTTGGTTGTTTTGTTTTCCTTAGGTTTCCTATCTGTTTACTAGTATTTTTTTATTAGACCTTTTGATACTTCTTGAGAGTTTCCACCCAAATTTTGAGTTCCTTGTAACTTAGTCCTAGTTATAGGTTTAAATCATAGCACATCTAGTACATATATCCTAACGTCTATGTGATATGGTGTTAAATATGCATATATCCGCAGACATGTAAGCCCCATTGTGAATTATGCTAAGTCATATCTAGTGTAAGAACATATATCATCGATAAACAAAGATAGTGGAGAGAAACAAGGAGCCAAGAGACTCAACTTAATAATGGATTTCTACATTATATGAGTTAAAAAAATGATTTAGAAGTGATTTTCACAGTATACCAGGAGTCATCTATAATCAAGTTAGCATATATCGCTATCATAGGTGTCATCCCTAGTTCCTTTAAAAGTTAACTAGAATCCCCCCATCCACCTCTCTCTCTCTAAAAAAAAGAGAATAAAATATTTTAAGAGGTAAAGGCTCGAGGAACGGATTTCCAGATCATATGTGATATGAAAGTATCTCTTTCAGGGCTATGGACATGCATTGGCAGTGAATCAAGTCTTGTGATACTGAGGTGACTCCATCAGGGTTATGCACGCTCGTTGGAAGTAAAGAAACACCATAGAAATGAAATACAACTTGTATTTTCAACATTCTTGATGTTTTTTTCCTTCTATACTACCTACACCTCCCCATTATAGTCATTTATCATATGAATAAGAAATAATTTGAAAGCAATTTGGTCACTAGAATAGTCTCACCCCTATTTTTGTTATCTCAGTTCTTTTAGAATCCAGGCTATGGGAACTATCCTTTATCTCTTACAATTTTTCACAATGGGTACACCCTTCGTAAATTGTATGTGTACATTAGCTTGCAGAGATACAGTGCCACACCCAGTGTGTCTCCATTTGTTGTGAAAGGAACAACAACCCTCCATGTTACTTTATTTGAATTTGCATAGCCCCTAGAAAATTGAGCCCCTCATTTTTATGATTGAAGGAAATTATCTCTTTTATCTCTTACATCAATTTTATTTGAAATGTCATATTCATCGTAAGGAATCATGTGAAAAAAGAAGTACTTGAGAATTTTGATTCTTAAGCAAGTTAGAAGAAATCAACCAAGTTAATATTAACTCCTTCAATGTGAATCAGAGGAGTTACTTCTAACTCCCCCGATTCATATCGGAGGAGTTTCTCCATTCCTCGTCGATGCCCTTACCTATCACACAAATTAATATTAACTCCTCTGTTGTGAATCAGAGGAGTTAGTTCTAACACCTTTGATTCATATTGGAGGATTTTCCCCGAATGTCTCTAATAGCATCGAAAGACATTGATGCAAGTCCTACGATGAACATCAGAGGAATTTCCACTAAGTTATATGATGTTCATCGGGGAACATTCTCTCAAGTCCACTGACCTTAATTGTCTCACCAAACCCACATTTATTGCAAATTCATCCGATCAATTTATATAGTAAGCAGCCCACACTTTTCATTGTTTTACTAAAGAAGCGGAGGAGAGGAGAGTTTCTTAAAACCCAGAGTGTACCAAATCATCACGTCCAATATCACGAATTATCACTAAATTCCTCATGGCAATAGGTCTACCGATACAAACATTTTTTTAGTCTTTCTAGGGTTAGGGTTTTCTTTTGAATATTTTCCTTCCATACTTCATTTTTCTTTTATTATTTCATCGACTAGCTTGTTTTCCCCTCTTTCATATCCTTATTTGGATCTACAAATAGTGTATACCGATACATCGTTATAACTCATGTTGTCAACATAAAAAGTGGCTTCACGACCAACAAAAACTTTGAAACACTTTTCTAGCCAGCCCTAATAAAAAAATGAAACAAACTAGTTCCCAAACCTTAGTGCGAGGATCATGTTCAAATCCCTAAGTCTAACAATGGAATTTTCATCCCTGACAATTTTTATTTGAGATATGTATTGGTAACTCCTCTGATGCGATCAAAATATTTCCAAGAAACTCCTCTGACCTTACGGCCATCACTCGAGCAAGTTAAATGTAACTCCTTCGATATGATCAGAGGCATTTTAATTAACTTAATTGACTTTTGTAAGACTTTAGGAATACTTAATAACAAATATTCTGACATATTATCAACACAATTAGAAATAACTCCTTTGATGCACATCATAGGAGTTGTTCTTAACATTTTTTATCAGATCCTTTTCAAGAAACTGCTCATATTCCTCATAGCACTTAATACTAACTCCTTCAATTTCAATCATAGGAGTTAATCTCTAGAACTTCGATTTTCCTTTCAAAGATCAATTTTCACCCTTTCCTTCCCAATTTTCTTACCAAGTTTATCAAGAATTCCTACCATCACTTTGAAATCTTCAGAGGATAATTCTCTATCCAATAGTATTCCCAATGGTTCCTCTAGTATCTCAAATTCTTTAGTTGCATTGAATTTCATGTTATATCCTAATATATGCACTAAGCTCATCATTTTTGGCAGGTTCAACCATGTCACCTTGAAACAAAATGGAAGGAAAGGTATTTGGTGTTGAGGCCTCTGAAAGTTCCCACAAATAGAAGGATATCCATAAATCCTCTGAGCCACGTATGATGATATGTCAAGATTGCTAGAGAAGGACAAAGAAACACTAAAATGGGGAGAAATGTATGATATGTTCCAAAAATCTAATTTGTCCACTAAAGTTGAAGATCCATATGAGCTTCAAGTGTTCAATAATATCATAAAATATGGTATCTTCAGAGTAGAAACACACCCAAAATTATTCCCCTGTGTGGATGTCATCTCATGGATTCTGAAGAACAATGACATAAGAAGTAGATACGTCTACAAAGAAAGGAAAGAACCCATAGCTCCATTTAAACCTGAGAATTTGGCCAAGGGATATCATATTGAAGAGGGGATCAAAAGTATGGAAAGTAAACTCCTCAAAAAAATTGATCACACACCTTGATCCAGGGAATAAAAAAATGCTCAAAAATCAAAGTGTTCGAAATTGCTCGAAAATGATTTCATTGCATAGATTGCATCCTCATGATCACAAAGAAACTTGAACGGACTCAAATGAATTCCATATGGAAATGATATGGTGTTCTATATGTTTTCCAAAATAGGCAAAATTTGTTGATTGTACAGTCTGTATAGGCTGACGTGACAACTAACTATACAGTCCGTACAGTCGTACATCTGACATGGTAGAGTGATTGGACTATTGATGTGGAAGGGTGATATAGCAGGTGACATGGACCAATCAATCGTCGAAACGTGCATTTTGGGTGGTCAATAGTAGGTCCATGAGGACCAGTCAGGCACCACCATGTGGCACCCCATCGTTGTGTAAAATTTTTGGTTTGGCACCATTGGGGTTGAACCCACAACCTGCGACAGGGGGAAGACTTCGCATAGGCTGGGACACTATCCCGCCTACCAATTGGTTCTTACCCTATACTAGGGTAGTTAGTATAAAATTTTGAACTAGCAGGAATTTTGGTCAAAAAAGGATTGGGGCTTAGCCCCAGCCCTGGTCACACAAACCAATACCCAAACCATATGACCGATATCATGGAGTTGTTTGGGGGATATCCAGCGAGTGCAGGAAGTTAGACTAGACCTTGGCCACATGTTCCATGTGACTAGAATATCCATCGGAAAGGGTGTTGGACACTCTAACGACATGCCAAAATCACCCACAACCTATAATGTGCGCAGGAGCTAGGTTTGGAGAGAAGGAGCCAAGTTTTTGCATAGTGGGTGCGTTTTGGAGAGAAGAGACAACAATCGTTTGGGAAAAACTTCATACAAGAATATTTTTCTCATTTTTTGGCCAAACCAGGTGTAAAAAGAGCTGAGATAGGGGTTTTTGGACATTCTAGAGCCATTGGAGCCATCTATTTTCCATTATAAGAATTGTTAAGAATTGTAAAGCACCATTTTAACACTTTTGAGAATATAATGAAAATGATCCATTGGAAGTTGGACCAGGAGATGTAGCCCAAGAGAGCGGTGAACTCCTTTATCACTTTGTTGTGTTATGTGCTTATTTTGACGGATGTTTATGATTGTTTTTGCTGTTCATTTTAAGTAAAAACTCAATAATTTTGTGTGCTTTCAGCTTGATCCAATTACCCATGACACATGCATTTTCCACTTGCAATTTTTAATACACAAACCTTTTCATTTTTAGATTAGTTGGTATCAAAGAAAAGGTTTTTGAAGGTTTGATTTGTTTGCAAGTGTTTCATTTTCTGATGCTTACAAGGTTGAAGCTCACAAGAGGAGAAGGAAAACTTGTGGAGCCAAGTTCTCAACTTTCAAGAAGGAGAAAAATTCAATCAACTCAATTTTCAAGGAGACATTAACCAAGTATGGATCACGAGGAGAGTCATGAAATTCCTACTTCAGAAGAGGAAACTTTCAGAAAATCCTTTTATGATATGACATAAATGGTGAAAGTTTTATATGAAGAGAGGAATGCAAGGTTGCAAGGCGAAATCTGAAATCCTCCAAAAGGTAATGAAGTTAATGGTGATAAAACTCCAAAAGGAAATGGAGGAAATGGTGACGCTCCACCTCCTTCATATCCATCTTCCACTTCTTCTACCATTTCACAACCACCTCCGAGTTCTCCAAAAGAAAATGGTAAAATTCCTCCACAAATGCCTTTTCTTAAGCTTGATATTATGTTTGAATTTCTTATGTACAATGGAGAGGTAAACGGTGAGAAAATGGATAATTGGATTCATAAGATTGAAGTGTATTGTAGGATACAAAGAATCTAGGATGATGAAACTAAGATTCATCTTGATTCTCTTAAAGGTGCAACACTCATTTGGTGGGAAGCCAAAAATCAAGAGGACATGAATAAACATGGTAAAGTTTTATCCTCTTGGAATTATTTTATTGTTGCAATTAAAAGGTAATTTTATCCATTAGCATACATGCAGAAAGCTATCATGGATTGGGAAATTTTTAGGAAAGCTAAAGGGAAAAATGTGCAAAGATACACTCAACAATTTAGGAGAAGAGCTTTGATTTTGGGTATAGATTTATCTTCTCAAGAAACTTTACTCAAATACATTGGAGGATTGCATAACTATCTGAGACACACAATTCTCATGTTTAACTCTTCAAATATAGATGAAGTTTGTGTATAGGAAACTCATTATGAAGCAAGAAGGAAGAATGATCCTCAAGAGGGAAGAAAGAATCCACTTTATAATGGAGACAAAGGAAAGGGGAAATTCAAAGGAAAAGGAAGGAAGAATGCTTGAATCAAGAAAGAGGGAGAAAAAATCTCATGTAAACACTATTCAAAATATGGCCATGATGAAGACCATTGTTCGAAACTTCATCCTGAAATGAGGCCCAAAATTTTCAACAACAAAGGGAAACCAAAGACCGTTGCAACTACATAACATGATTTAGGACCTGATTTTGGAGATGAAACACAAATCATAGCCATGGGTTTTCAAGGTAAGGACTCTATTGCAAGTACTAGTTCTTCAAGTAGTAGCCTCAATGAAACTCAACATGAAAGAAAGAATAGAGCTTTCCACATAAGGGTTATTTCAAAGCATACCAAGATAGATACTCTATTTTATATTGGATCACAAGAAAGCCTCATTTCTGAAGACACTGTCAAGAAATTGCATTTGGAAACAAATCCTCATCCGAAACCATATCCTCTAGGTTGGATATGTGAAAATTCTAAATTGTATATGGAAAAAAGATGTAAACTCATATTTTCCATCACTGCAAACTTTATATATGAGGTAGAGCTTGATGTCATTCCATTGGATATTTTTGGTATCGTTTTGGGATATATGGTAGGACAACCATCTTTCATCGTCATGAGAAAAAATATCATTTGTTTAAAAATGGATTTGAGTACATTG
>JASDQU010109489.1:55783-82786 GCA_032191745.1 Picea mariana
TCATTCCCCCCCCCCCTCTCAGTATTGTTGAATATTCTAACATCTATTACTCCTCTTAGAGGCACATGTTTGAGGTATTCCTCATCCAGTGTGTAGTGATGAAGCCTATTGTAACTTGGTTGAAATATTTATTCATAATACTCCAAGGATTCACTCTCTCCTTGTGTAATTCTAAATATATCATCTCTATTTTATCCGGCTTTATAGTAATCCCTATATTTCTCTTTGAAGATTCATTTCATTTTCTCCCAAATAGTAATTTTATTTCCCTCCAAACTCATGAACCACCTCAATTATAAATATTTTAAGGTAGAGGGGGGGATTTTTACCTTTTGGGTTTTGTTACGATAGGAACTACAAACCTTAATTTTCCTTTATTCACATTTGCATAGCCCTTGGAAAATGGATCCCGTCATTTTTATGATTGAAGAAACTTTTGTTTTTCCTCCCTTACATCATGTTTCTTTTAAATGTCTTGTTCAGCATAAGGAATCATGTGAAAAAATAATTACTTGAGAATTTTTTTTCTTAAGAAAGTTAGAAGAAATAATCCAAGCTAATATTAAATCCTCCAATGTGAATCAAAGGAGTTACTTCTAACTCCCCCAATTCATATCGGAGGAGTTTCTATATTCCTCGTCGATTCCCTTACCCATCACACAAGTTAATATTAACTCCCCCCTTGGGAATCACAGGAGTTAGTTCTAACTCATCTAATTCATATTGGAGGAGTTTCCCCAAAGGTATTTCATGTCATCAGAATAATTTGATGCAAGTAATCCACTAAACATCGAAGTACTTTCCACTAAGTTATTCGATGTTCATTGGGGATATTGATCTCAATTCCTACAACCTTAATTATATCACAAACAATGCATTTATTGCAAATTCCTCTTATATATTCATACAACGAGGACCCCCACACTTTTCATTTTTTTAATAAAGAAGTCGAGGAGAGGAGATTTTCTTAAAACCCAGGGTACGTCAAATCATCATGTCCAAGATCATGCCTTATCACCACCTTCCACATGGAACTAGCTCTACAAGCATGAACATTTTTATGGCCATTCTAGGGTTAGGGTTTTATTTTGAATATTTTCCTTCCACACTTCATTTTTCTTTCCTTATTGCACCGAACAACTTGTCTTCCCCAATGTCATATCCTCAGTTGGATCTACAAGTAGTGTATACCAATATACCATTTTCCCTCATCCTGTCACCATAAAACTTTCCTTCATGACCCACATGAACTCTAAAACAACTTTCTAGCCAAACCTAATAAAAAATGAAACAAACAAGTTCTTCAACCTTAGAAAAACGATCATGTTCAAATACCTAAGTCTAGAAATAATATTTTCATCCCCATAGTTTTTCCTTCGGGAGAGGTATTGGTAAATTATCCGATGCGATCGAAAGATTTCCAATAAACTCCTCCGACCTTACGAACATCACTCGGAGCACTAAAACATAAATCCTTCGATATGATTAGAGGATTTTCAATGAAATTCACCAACGTTTGTAAGACTTCAGGAACACTTAATAACAAATCTTCTGATGGATTATCGTAACAGTTAGAAATAACTCCTTTGATGCACATCAGAGGAGTTGTTCTTAAACTTATTGATCATATCCTTTTCAAACAACTCCTTATATTCCTTGGATCACTTAATATGATACTCCGATTTGCATCAAAGGCATTAATCTTTGGACCTCTGATTTTTCCTTTCTAAGCTCAATTCTCACCCTTTCCTTCCCAATATTTTTAGCAAGTTGCTCAAGCATTCCTACCATTGCCTTGAAATCTTCAGAGGATGATTCTCTATCCAATAGAAGTCCCAATGGTTCCTCTAGTATTTAAAATTCTTTAGTTTCATTGAATTGCATGTTATATCCTAATATATTCACTAAGATCAGCTTTTGTGGTAAGTTCAAGCATGTCACATTGAAATAAAACAACATGAAAGATATTTGGAGCCGGGGCCTCTAGAAGTACCCAAAAAATAGAAGGAGATCCATAAATACTCGAAGCCATGTATTATGATATGTCACGATTGATAGAGATGGATGAAGAAACATTGAAATGGGGAGAAATATAGTATATGCTCAAAAAATTTAATTTCTCCACCAAAGTCGAAGATCCTGATGATCTTCAAGTGTTCAAGAATATTAGGAAATTCACTATCTTTAGATTAGAAGCATACCCATCAATATTCCCCTGCATGGATTCCATCTCATGGATTCTGAAGAAAGCTGACGTAAGAAACAGATACATCTACAACACAATGAAAGAATCCATAACTTCATTTAGACCCTAGAATTTGGCCAAGTGGTACCATATTGAAGAGGGGATCAAAAGGATAGATAGTAAACTCCTAAGTGAATTTGAGTACACACCTAAGGACCTGTTCCCCAACTGTTATAGGGAAGAAAATAAATTTAAGTACATACCTAAAATTGGATACCCGTGAGTTCCTTGAGAAGACCCTACCAGGACTTGGTATCCATGTTATGTCGATTTTATGGGGAATCTTACATGAAACAATTCTCCCTATCCTATATTCCTCTAATATACTATTGCATAGATGGAGGGAAATCATTCAATTGGGGTGAGATCTTATCCGATAACCTCACTACATCTATCTCCATGGTGAATCAAGACCAACCTCAAACATTCTTGAGCATCCATATTTCCTTGTACCTCCTATAAATCATGTGCATAGTGCAAAAGTACCCTGATATGGGGTGGAGTTGGATAACATCTGACCCTACAATCCACATATATTGCAAAATGTTTTCGGAACAAAAATATCATATGGAGTATCAACGAATATGAAATAACTTTTTGACTCCATTATACGAGTTCATCTTCTACACCCCTCCTCCATGCATGACTGACAAAGCCATCGAATGTATAAGGAGAATAGGGGATCGATACATCTTGGAGCATGGTACTTAGATAATAATATATGACACAATGAAAGCACCCCATTTTCTTCTCGGGTTCATACCCGACAAACTTGTGCTCCAAGAGGTGGCGTGCCATACCATCATACATGGAGTTGGCAGAATATTCTACCAGCTAAAGAAAGCAATTTTTACTCCATTGCCACTGTATGTGGAAAATTATTTCTTTGAAAACAGTAAGCAGGCCTAAGTAGAAGTAAAAAACCTCCTTTCATATAACTTCTTGGAAGAGAGATATAGGAGACATGATACCAAAATTATTGTTAGAGAGCATTTAAAAAAGATCGGTCCACCTTGGGAGTATACGATAGATATTTGGGAGGAGGAAGAAGTACACAAGGATGCCCGAACATATGATGACATCATTTTCAACATGCATGGCCAACGAAGAGGAAGGATTGCAGATGAATAAAAAGTAAGAGAAGAATCCAAGAAGAAGGAAGAGAAAGAAGAAGTTGAGCGATCTTCCCCCATTTCCATCTCAACACACTCAGGATCTGTAGAGGATGTAGAAGAAGCATCAGTTGATAAAAAGAGTAAAACAAAGAGAATGTTTTAAAAAGTAAAAAATATGTGGTAAAGAAGAATTGGAAGACTGAGGCCAACAAAGGACAAATCAGAGGAAAAATACAAAGTAGAGAGAGAGGCCAAATGAAAGGAACAAGCAACAAAGGAAATAGTAGAAAAAGAAGCAGTGGAAAAAGGGGAAAAGGAATATAAAGAGGCAGTTGAAAAAGTTTTTGAATGAGAAAGGAAACATAAAGATGTGGAAGAAAGAGAGGGGGACACACATCCCATGGAAACAGACATTTCAGAAACATCTACCATTGGTGTAGAAACAGGTCTATCATGATACAACTTAGTAATTGGGATCTGAGAACCATTTCATCGAAGTGAACTAATAAACCTAAGGATATTCACCTATGATATCAACATAGGTAGTATTTTGTAGGAGAAGGTTGAGAAAGTTTCGGTAACAGAAAGAGCACCAATCTCGGTTTTCACCAATGTTCCCATAATGTGAGATGTTAGAGAAGATTCTATAGGAACAACTACAATTGAGTATGTGTTTATGAATTCCAATGTAGACAACATATAAAGATTGTTCCAACAAAATAAAGAGAAAGAGGAAATGATAAAAGAGTTGGAAGAAAAACTTCAGCAGGTCAATATTGATGAAAGAATCCTTCAAAGCTTCAAAATCAATGTTGATAAAGTTAGGAATGAATTGGAAGGAGACATCATTGACATGTATTCTCACCTACACCTCTTCCAAAATGTATCTGCAATAATCATCGATCAAAACAACTGGATACAAGTGAAGATGACACAGTATAACATCATTCATGAAGGCATAAAAGACATAGACATATGGATAAAGGAAAATCCAGATGCACCAGCTAAGTTATACTAACCATAAAAGATATAAAGAAGGACATATTTGTATACATTGGGTCATTTCCAGTAGGTAGGACAAAAATATGATAAGGAAGTCACCAAATCTATGGTGGTATGCTCAAGGATCCATAAAGAAACACAAGAAGTTATCAAAAGCAGTCGATTTCCAAAGCTAGATGAATTTGGGTAGAACCTGGTGTCAGAAGAACTGGTAGACAAAGTACACAACAACACAAATCAAAGAAGGGTAGTAGTTGAATCCTCCACCGTTGTCTCCACAGACCTCATAGAAAAATGCCTCTTACAACTAGTTAAGTTGCATACCATGATACAAGCCTTCATGACAACACTGGCTAAAGACATGAGTACTCTAGAAGATAGTGCTTCTCTAAGTAACACAATGTTGGAGCAAATGACTTATATAATGATTGAATCCCTGTATGACCAAGATGGAAGTTTGGACAACATATTTCAGGGACAAAAATCCTTGAAGAAAGGCACAATACATGCCTTTTTTTTTTATCTTTTTCTTAACAAACCTCAATTTCGTCTTATCAATACACTTACCACTAGGAATAAGAAGATGAACCATTTTTGTAATTGCTTCTTGAAGAACAAGAAAAAGATTCATATAGGAGTTACTAAAACTTGTATAAATAGGAATAGAATCCCATTTGAGAGGGGATTTTGACTCTTCAAACATTGTCTATCTTTGAATTGTTTTCGAAATACAATGTCAAATAAAATTGAAGAGTTGTTTTGGAGTTTTTATGTATTATTGTTGAAACTACTAATAAGGAGAATCCTTGAGGGACAAATTTTGAAGAAGAAATTATTTTTTGTGTGAAGAAATCTAATAGGTGAATTATTTAAAGAGATTATGAATCTTGTTCATATGGAATGTAAGAATGCTAGTTTGTTTATGAATTAATTCTTATGCAATCTGTGATATTTTGAAGTTTTAAGTATTTCTTCAAATATTTTTTATTCCTTGATCTTGATGAGTTGTTAATGTGTGCAATGTTGTAATGTCGACTAAATTGGTTATATGTATGTGTACAATCTTTTTTGTGATTTTTATCTTCTATTATAGCTATCTTTGTAGGAGTTTATGCAGGATCCAGTTCCATTTTCAACTCATCGGTTACTTCAGTTTTCTCCTAGATAGGATAGGTTAGAGAAGATTAGTAATAGATTAGTTTGCATTTCATACATAGTCTTCATCTACATATTTGAATCTCATATCCACTCATCATCCACCCTCATCATACAACCTATCCGCAACTGGCCAAAACCCTAAAAAAAATAACAATTGTAGCCGAGCCAAATTATGGATGGGACTCCTAACCCAAACAGTGCACATTCTAGTTGGGAACACATACCAGGGATTACCCCTTGGTGTTGTCAGGTGAATTTATACATGTAAACAGAATTGTCACTCGAAGGAGGGCCATCTTTTATGACTTATATAAACAATTTACACAAGTGAAATGAGTCTTCAAGAAATAATTCCACTCCCTCCTTGTTTCCTCAAGTTGAATCTGAAGAAGAATTTACCTATGAATACTCAAGACCTAATTTTGGAACTGCCTCTGGGAGCTAAAAAACACGCTTTGAGACTTGGTTTCATATACCACAAGAAGAGTTTTTTGAAACTCGTAGGATTACACGTGATTATGCAAAAATTCTTGGAAAGTTACCAAAAACCTCTAATCTTCCTAAGATAAAAATCAACCCATGTAGAAAGGCCTAATACAGATTCTAATTTTTACATAGACTTTGTAGACCACCTCATCGAAACTGCTCTACAAGAAGTTCCAGGACCCTTAAGTCGAGNAGGACCATTTAAATAATTTATTCTTAGCCACTCACTTACTAAATTTCCAACATGAAGATGTGGTTTTTTTATGTTTTTTCCTTATACATTTTCATGCAAAGCATCTACTTGGTAGCCTACCACCCGTTTCTATAACTGAGTGGGAAGATTTTTGAAAGGTTGTTTATCAGGAAATATAGGGAAAGGAAAACGACTGTGTTTCTACACAAAGAATTAGGAGCTATCAAGATGGATAATAAGGAGAAGGTACAATATTTTAACCAAAGGTTTATCAATGTATTAATCAAATTTCCCCATAACGTAGCTATGACACAATCCTTGGAAATTGAATATTATATGGCAACATTAACTCGTTCCATAGGGATCTTTTTCAAAAGGGATAATGAAAAAACTTTGGAACTTAACTTTAATGAAGTTGAAACAGTAGAAAAATAACTCTCTTCCTATGAACATCACTCGTATACTAAGAAAACCAAAACAAATGGGAAGAGACACTTGTTATGAACTAAACTACCCAAAAAAGAACCAAAGTATATCAATAATGTGGTTAAAATAGTAACAAATTGTCTAATGAAGTGGTAGACCTTAAAAGGAATGTTGGTGAAGGATCATCAAAACCTCGAACGTTCTGACCATTCTTTAAGAGACAATATAGTCCACCAAAACCACCTGAATCACCCCACATGGATTTTAACTTAGATAGCTTCAACAATGATATTTTTTTCTCTTATCACCAACAAAACCACCCATAACAAACTTTCCCTCAATGGGTCAACTCTATGAATATAGTGATAAATCAGTTGTTAAACCAACAAATATTAAATGATGATATCCTTGCACAAGCTCCCACCATTAATACTAATGAGATTCTCCCAAAATATGCCATATCATTTTGGGATTGATGTCCAAAATTAGATGATGAACACATTGAAGAAGTATTTATCGAGGATACACTATTTGTCAAGGTTGTTTCTCCAACCGGTTATAACTTACGTAGCAAAGGTCTAGTACCTAACCACCCTTCCTCCTTCAAAGAATATATCATCCCTCCCCTGCTCTTCCAAAACCAAATGACACAACTCAAGGGAAAATCAACAAAAAAACAAGAAAAGTAGCCCCAACCAACATAGATAAAACTAGTATGTCTGCCTCGGCTAGGAATAAAACCAATCTTAATGCGGTACCAAACAACAACAAAACCTATGAGACAAAATTTAAACAAACAATGAATGACTCCAATACACATGCCCTTGACTACAATGTGATATAATACATGAAGAAAATGAAAGAAAATATTTCCATGTTCAATATATATTCTTTACAACAACAGCATGACCTCTTACATGATGATTTTAGTCCCAATGAAACTCATAAGTGGACGGTTTCTTTTTACTAAAAACATACTTCTAGAAAATGATGCACAAGAAATACATAAGGTATAAATAGCAATTGCCATAAATGAAGCCATTATAGGTTCTTTCTGAAAATCTCAAGTACCACCTTTTCTGCTCACTTATTAAATACTTACTTTCAATGTGCATAATTGTCTAGCAGATTCAGGTGCATCATCTCTAATAATTCCCTTTTTTGTACGCCAAAAAATAAACGTTGTTTCAAAAATAAAAATAACCATAATCATACAATTAGATAGGTCAAACGTCAAGGTAAAAGGTGAACTCAAGGATGTCTTAATCAGAATATCATCTGATCTTAGGGTGCACCAAATGATAGATATTTTCATTGTCGATATACCATAGAGTTATGGGTTGTTTTTAAGAAGAGATTGGTCAAAAAAACTTCAAGGTTACTTTTCCACCAATTGCTTTCATTTTTGGCTTCCTTACAAAGGTAAAGAAAATAAAATTTGTGTAAACAATGAAGCAAACATGGATCACATAGTGAAAGAACTAGAAGTTAAAAATGAGCCCGTGAGTTTTGTACACTCAATATTGGGTAATTACTTTTTTGAAACTGACTACAGTTGTTATGAAACACAAACATTTGAGATACCGCCAAAATTACAATATGGACTCTGCCCACGAATCCATAATAGTTCTTTTACAATATTAACTAACTTAGGATTTAGTTCAACTAAGAAAACCAAATTTCTTAATATGTGGACCATGTTCTTTGATGGCTCCAAGAAAAAAGATGGATCTAGAGCAATATGTGTCCTAATTGATCTCGGGCAAGCCAAAACACTCACATCATACCACTTAGAGTTTGAATGCACTAACAATATCGTGAAATATGAAGCATTGGTTTAGGGCCTTAAAAAGGCCATTGATCTCAAGGTGAAATATCTTAACATGTTTGGTGATTCTGAAGTCGTCATTCAAAAGGTAACAAATACTATTCATTACATGTATCCACATCTAAGGGATTATCAACAAGAGTTATGGAGTTCGCTTTATTCAATTGATGAATTTAATATTTCTTCTATACCTCATGATCAAAACATAGATGTAGATATATTGGTGAATGAAGCATATAGATTCATTCCCCCTGACAATGGTTTTTCAATTGAAATGATTCTGATTCCCTCCATACCAGACAACATCACAAATTGGAGAGTATTCGATATAGACCTACATATTATCAATTTTCTTACTAGTTCAAACACTTTCCAAGATTCAATGACTGATGATGAAGTGCATCAGCAAGAGTTACAAATGTATCGAGAAGAGACCAATAAAATAAAAACAAATTGTGTTCCAAAGAACATTTTAACTCTTGAGAAACTATTTGATATACAATCCAAGTTTAGGAGGCCAACCAATCCAAAGACCAACAGTTCTATTATGATGCATTTCTTGGTCAATCTGGGAACATCTGAAAAACCCAAATATTTCAACTTGGGCACGTATTGTTCAGATGGAGAAAAACATACATTCACATAATTGTTTAATAAGTATCAAGATGTTTTTTCTCAGACTTATGATGATTTAAAAACATATGATGCCTGAATAATACAACATGTGATCCTTATTAAAGAGGGTATCAAACCATTTCATCAAAAGCTCAGAAATATACATCCGACTCTCAAGCGTCTTATACAGAAATAATTAAAGAATCCATTGGAATCCCGAATCAACTTTAAAGTTCAACATTCAACATGGGTTTCTAATATGGTTCCTGTAAGAAAAAAGTCGGCAAAAATCAGGATTTGTATAGATTTCTGGAATCTAAATCGTGCTTTCGACAAGTAAAACTACCCTGTTCCCTTGATGGAAAAAATCCTTCAACTCATTTTAGGATATAAGTTGTTTCCTCTATTAGACGAGTTTTCGAGATATAATCAAGTTCTCGTAGAAAAAAGTGACTGATTAAAAACCATGTTCTAGACCAAGTGGGTGACATATGCTTATAGGAGAATTCCCTTCAGTTTGGTGAATGCAGGAGATACATTTCAAAGGGTGATGGATATAGATTTTAAAGGATTAATCGATCAAAATGTGGTGGTCTACCTTGATTATTTTTCTGTCTATTCAAAGAAAATAGAAGATCACTTGAAGAACCTAAAACAAATCATCAAACGATGCATAAAATATGGGATTTCCTTAAATCCCAGAAAAATTGTCTTTGTTGTTTCAAAAGGCATTCTACTAGGACATTTCATCTCTAAAAATGGAATTTCGGTTGACCGAGAAAGAACCAATACTATTCTATAGATTCCTCCACCACACAGAAAGAAATATATATAATCATTGTTTGGCATAATCAATTTTGTAAGAAGATTTGTCCTGGATTTTGCTGAAATTGTGGAACCGCTTCAAAGAATAATTAAAATAGAAGTTCATTTTAAGAGGACACCGATAGAGAAATAAGAATTCGAAAATATTAAATATTCTATATCCAATGCACCATCTATGCGGATTCTATATTTTTCCGAATATTTTTTTTTATATACATTTGTGTCTGATCATTTTTTAGAAGCAATGCTCACATAAAAGAATGAACAAGGGGATGAGTACCCTGTCACATTTATGAGCACTATATTACAAGGTGTTGAATTGAATTATCCCTAGTGGATAATAAAGATTTTGTTGTCCACAAAGCCATAAAAAAATTCAGACCTTATATTCTAAAAAATCATACAAAATTTAGCGTTCCACACCTAGAAGTAAGATATGTGTTCGTTCAAAGAGAACTAGAAGAGCGATAAGGAAATTGGATGACAGCCTTACAAGGATACGACCTTTAATTTAAACCATCCAATATCGTGAAAGGTCAAGGATTATGCATATTAGTGACATAAGTCACTGATGATGAAGAACAAGAGGAGGATGGTTGGTAAGATGAAACAAAAAAGTATTCCCAGCAGGTTCCATATGTCCCATCCATTGAAGGGTCATATTATAATGATATCCAATATTATCTACAACATGGCACTACTCCATATCACCTAAATGCTAAGCGGAAGAGAGCACTCTAGCTGAAATATTTACAATATCAACTTCTACATGACATCCTATTTAGAAATAATTATGATGAAGTGTTACCCAGATGCCTTGAAAAGAAACATGTTGATAAGGTTCTGAAACATATGCATGATGGACCAGATGGTGGTAATTTTTCAAGAAACACAACAACTCACAAATTTCTTAGAGAAATATACTACTGGCCCATGCTCTTCAAAGATGCTCATACATATTCAATAAGTTATGAAGTATGCAAGAAAGTTACAGGAAGGGAACATAAAGTTGTTATTCCACTTCAACCTATGGCCATACAAGAACCCTTCAAACAATGGGGACTAGAATTTATTGGTGAGATTAATACCCACTCCTCCAAGAAACATAGGTATATTCTAATAGCTACCAATTATTTGACACAGTGGATTGAAGTGATACCATTGCTCAAAGTAAATGAAGAGGTAGTAATTAATTTTCTTGAACAAAACATCATCACTAGGTTTAGAATCCCTAAATCTTTAGTTTTTGATAATGATACTTATTTTTCATCCTTGAAGTTGTTTGAGTTTGTGTCATAAAAAGGGATCATTTTTAAATACTCATCCAACCACTATCCCCAAGTTAATGATTTCGAAGAGTATACAAACAAAAATATAATATGAATCCTCAAGCGAATCATAGTTGATCACCAGAGAAATTAACATAATGCCTTACCAAATGCACTCTGGGTTGATCATGTAACTCTTAAGGCACCCTAGGGACTTCACCATACTTCCTTGTTTATGAGAAAGAAGTTGTTCTACCCTCGAATATGTATCTACCTTCTATCCAACTCACACAATAGTCACAGGGAAGAGAGTGCCCCATCATCTAATGATGTATTGATACCTTCCTAAACCTCAAAGAAATACACAATAAATCTGAAACAAAGTTTGAAACTCAACAGATAGTAAAATGTTGGTTTGATAAGAAGTATACCATGAGAAATAATTCCAAATTGGGGTCTTAGTCCTAAAATGGGACAAGCCACATGAAGAAAAAGGGAAACATTCAAAGTTCCAACAAATTTGGCTTGGTCCTTACCTCATCAATGAAAACATTGGCCAAGGCACCTTTCGGTTACAAAACCTTTGGGGGAAAGTTGATTGCCTCCCTGTTAATGACCAAGTTCTCAAACATTATATTAGCTATCCACTCAGGCTGTTGTTGACTTGTATATAAATAAACTTTGGTATTTTATTTTTCTTCTTTTGGTTGTTTTGTTTTCCTTAGGTTTCCTATTTGTTTACTAGTATTTTTTTATTATACCTTTTGATACTTCTTGAGAGTTTCCACCTAAATTCTGAGTTCCTTGTAACTTAGTCCTAGTTATATGTTTAAATCGTGGCACATCTAGTACATATATCCTAATGTCTATGTGATATGGTGTTAAATATGCATATATCCACAAACATGTAAGCCCCATTGTGAATTATGCTAAGTCATATCTGGTGTAAGAAAATAGATCATCGATAAACAAAGATAGTGGAGAGAAACAAAGAGCCAAGAGACTCAACTTATTAATGGATTTCTACAATATATGAGTTAAAAAAATGATTTAGAAGTGATTTTCACAGTATACCGGGACTAATCTATAATCAAGTTAGCATATATCGCTATCACAGGTGCCATCCCTAGTTCCTTTAAAAGTTAACTAGAATCCCCCCATCCACCTCTCTCTCTCTAAAAAAAAGAGAATAAAATATTTTAAGAGGTAAAGGCTCGAGGAACGGATTTCCATATCATATGTGATATGCAAGTATCTCTGTCAGGGCTATGGACGTGTGTTGGCAGTGAATCAAGTCTTGTAATACCAAGGTGACTTCGTCAGGGTTATGCACACTCGTTGGAAGCAAAGAAACACCATAGAAATGAAATACAACTTGTATTTTCAACATTCTTGATGTTTTGTTCCTTATATACTACCTACACCTCCCCATTATAGTCATTTATCATATGAATAAGAAATAATTTGAAAGCAATTTGGTCACTAGAACAGTCTCACCCCTATTTTTGGTATCTCAGTTCTTTTAGAATCCAGGCTATGGGAACTATCCTTTATCTCTTACAATTTTTCACAATGGGTACACCCTTCATAAATTGTATGTGTACATTAGCTTGCAGAGATACAATGCCACGCCCAGTGTGTCTCCATTTGTTGTGAAAGGAACTACAACCCTCCATTTTACTTTATTTGAATTTGCATAGCCCTTAGAAAATTGAGCCCCTCATTTTTATGATTGAAGGAAATTATCTCTTTTATATCTTACATCAATTTTATTTGAAATGTCATATTCATCATAAGGAATCATGTGAAAAAAGAAGTACTTGAGAATTTTGATTCTTAAGCAAGTTAGAAGAAATCAACCAAGTTAATATTAACTCCTTCAATGTGAATCAGAGGAGTTACTTCCAACTCCCCCGATTCACATCGGAGGAGTTTCTCCATTCCTCGTCGATGCCCTTACCTATCACACACATTAATATTAACTCCTCTGTTGTGAATCAGAGGAGTTAGTTCTAACACCTTTGATTCATATTGGAGGATTTTCCCCAAATGTCTCTAATAGCATCGAAAGACATTGATGCAAGTCCTACGATGAACATCAAAGGACTTTCCACTAAGTTATATGATGTTCATCGGGGAACATTATCTCAAGTCCACTGACCTTAATTGTCTCACCAAACCCGCATTTATTGCAAATTCATCTGATCAATTTATATAGTGAGCAGCCCACACTTTTCATTGTTTTACAAAAGAAGTGGAGGAGAGGAGAGTTTCTTAAAACCCATAGTTTACCGAATCATCACATCCAATATCATGAATTATCACTACATTCCTCATGGCATTAGGTCTACCGATACAAACATTTTTTTAGTCTTTCTAGGGTTAGGGTTTTCTTTCAAATATTTTCCTTCCATACTTCATTTTTCTTTTATTCTTTCATCGACTAGCTTGTTTTCCCCTCTTCCATATCCTTATTTGGATCTACAAGTAGTGTATACCAATACATCGTTATAACTCATGTTGTCACCATAAAAAGTGGCTTCATGACCAACACAAACTCTGAAACACTTTTCTAGCTAGCCCTAATAAAAAAATGAAACAAACTAGTTCCCAAACCTTAGCGTAAGGATCATGTTCAAATCCCTAAGTCTAACAATGGCATTTTCATCCCTGACAATTTTTATTTGAGATATGTATTGGTAACTCCTCTGATGCGATCGAAATATTTCCAAGAAATTCCTTTGACCTTACGACCATCAATCGAGCAAGTTAAATGTAACTCCTTTGATATGATCAGAGGCATTTCAATTAACTTAATTGACTTTTGTAAGACTTTAGGAATACTTAATAACAAATATTCTAACGTATTATCAACACAATTAGAAATAACTCCTTTGATGCACATCATAGGAGCTGTTCTTAACATTTTTTATCAGATCCTTTTCAAGAAACTACTCATATTCCTCATAGCACTTAATACTAACTCCTTTGATTTCAATCATAGGAGTTAATCTCTGGAACTTCAATTTTTCCTTTCAAAGATCAACTTTCACCCTTTCCTTCCCAATTTTATTACCAAGTTTATCAAGAATTCCTACCATCACTTTGGAATCTTCAGAGGATAATTCTCTATCCAATAGTATTCCCAATGGTTCCTCTGGTATCTCAAATTCTTTAGTTGCATTGAATTTCATGTTATATCTTAATATATGCACTAATCTCATCATTTTTGGCAGGTTCAACCATGTCACCTTGAAACAAAATGGAAGGAAAGGTATTTGGTGCCGGGGCCTCTAAAAGTTCCCACAAATAGAAGGATATCCATAAATCCTCTGAGCCACGTATGATGATATGTCAAGATTGCTATATAAGGACAAAGAAACACTGAAATGGGGATAAATGTATTATATGTTACAAAAATCTAATTTGTCCACTGAATTTGAAGATCCATATGAGCTTCAAGTGTTCAAGAATATCATAAAATATGGTATCTTCAGAGTAGCAACACACCCAAAATTATTCCTCTGTGTGGATGTCATCTCATGGATTCTGAAGAACAATGACATAAGAAGTAGATACATCTACAAAGCAATGAAAGAGCCCATAGTCCCATTTAGACCCAAGAATTCGGCCAAGGGATATCATATTGAAGAGGGGATCAAAAGTATGGATAGTAAACTCCTCAAAAAAATTGATCACACACCTTGATCCTGGGGATAAAAAAATGCTCAAAAATCAAAGTGTTCGAAATTGCTCGAAAATGATTTCATTGCGTAGATCGCATTCTCATGATCACAAAGAAACTTGAACGGACTCAAACAAAGTCTGTATGGAAACGATATGGTGTTCTATATGTTTTCCAAAATAGGCAAAATTTGTTGATTGTACAGTCTGTATAGGCTGACGTGACAACTAACTATACAGTCCATACAGTCGTACATCTAACATGGTAGAGTGATTGGACTATTGATGTGGAAGGGTGATCTGGCAGGTGACATGGACCAATCAATGGTCGACACGTGGCTTTTGGGTGGCCAATAGTAGGGCCATGAGGACCACTCATGCACCACCATGTGGCACCCCATCGATGTGTAAAAGTTTTGGTTTCGCTCCGTTGGGGTTGAACCCACAACCTGCGATAGGGGGAAGACTTCGCATAGGCTGGGACACTAGCCCGCCTACCAATTGGTTCTTACCCTATACTGGGGTAGTTAGTATAAAATTTTGAACTATCAGGAGTTTTGGTCGAAAAAGGATTGGGGATTAGCCCCAGCCCTAGTCACACAAACCAATACCCAAACCATATGACCGATATCATGGAGTTGTTTGGGGGATATCTAGTGAGTGCAAGAAGTTAGACTAGACCTTGGCCACATGGTCCATGTGACCAGAATATCCACCGGAAAGGGCGTTGGCCACTCTAACGACATGCCAAAATCACCCACAACCTAGAATGTGTGCAGGAGCTAGGTTTGGAGAGAAGGAGCCAAGTTTTTGCATAGTGGGTGTGTTTTGGAGAGAAGAGACAACAATCGTTTGGGAAAAACTTCATACAAGAATATTTTTCTCATTTTTTGGCCAAACCAAGTGTAGAAAGAGCCGAGATAGGGGTTTTTGGACATTCTGGAGCCATTGGAGCCATCTATTTTCCATTATAAGAATTGTTAAGAATTGTAAAGCACCATTTTAACACTTTTGAGAATATAATGAAAATGATCCATTGGAAGTTGGACCAGGAGATGTAGCCCAAGAGAGCGGTGAACTCCTTTATCACTTTGTTGTGTTATGTGCTTATTTTGATGGATGTTTATGACTATTTTTGTTGTTCATTTTAAGTAAAAACTCAATAATTTTGTGTTCTTTCATCTTGATCCAATTACCCATGACACATGCATTTTCCACTTGCAATTTTTAATACACAAACCTTTTCAATTTTAGATTAGTTGCTATCAGAGAAAAGGTTTTTGAAGGTTTGATTTGTTTGCAAGTGTTTCGTTTTCTAATGCTTACAAGGTTGAAGCTCACAAGAGGAGAAGGAAAACTTGTGGAGCCAAGTTCTCAACTTTCAAGAAAGAAAAAAATCAATAAACTCAATTTTCAAGGAGACATTCACCAAGTATGGATCACGAGGAGAGTCATGAAATTCCTACTTTAGAGGAGGAAACTTTCAAAAAATCCTTTTATGATATGACATAAATGGTGAAAGTTTTATATGAAGAGAGGAATGCAAGGTTGCAAGGCGAAATCTGAAATCTTCCAAAAGGTAATGAAGTTAATGGTGATAAAAATCCAATAGGAAATGGAGGAAATGGTGACACTCCACCTCCTTCACCTCCATCTTCCACTTCTTCTACCATTTCACAACCACCTCCGAGTTCTCCAAAAGAACATGGTAAAATTCCTCCACGAATGCCTTTTCTTAAGCTTGATATTATGTTTGAATTTCTTATGTACAATGGAGAGGTAAATGGTGAGAAAATGGATAATTGGATTCATCAGATTGAAGTGTATTGTAGGATACAAAAAATCTAGGATGATGAAACTAAGATTCATCTTGATTCTCTTAGATTGGAAGGTGCAACACTCATTTGGTGGGAAGCCAAAAATCAAGAGGACATGAAGAAACATGGTAAAGTTTTATCCTCTTGGAATGATTTTATTGTTGCAATTAAAAGGCAATTTTATCCATTAGCATACATGCAGAAAGCTATCATGGATTAGAAAATTTTTAGGAAAGCTAAAGGGAAAAATTTGCAAAGCTACACTCAACAATTTAGGAGAAGAGCTTTGATTTTGGGTATAGATTTATCTTCTCAAGAAACTTTACTCAAATACATTGGAGGATTGCATAACTATCCGAGACACACAATTCTCATGTTTAACTCTTCAAATATAGATGAAGTTTGTGTATAGGAAACTCATTATGAAGAAAGAAGGAAGAATGCTCCTCAAGAGGGAAGAAAGAAGCCACTTTATAATGGAGACAAAGGAAAGGGGAAATTCAAAGGAAAAGGAAGGAAGAATGCTTGAATCAAGAAAGAGGGAGAAAAAATCTCATGTAAACACTATTCAAAATATGGCCATGATGAAGACCATTGTTGGAAACTTCATCCTGAAATGAGGCCCAAAATTTTCAACAACAAAGGGAAACCAAATACCGTTGCAACTACATAACATGATTTAGGACCCGATTTTGGAGATGAAACACAAATCATAGCCACAAGGTAAGGACTCTATTGCAAGCACTAGTTCTTCAAGTAGTAGCCTCAATGAAACTCAACATGAAAGAAAGAATAGAGCTTTCCACATAAGGGTTATTTCAAAGCATACCAAGATAGATACTCTATTTTATATTGGATCAAAAGAAAGCCTCATTTCTGAAGACACTGTCAAGAAATTGCATTTGGAAACAAATTCTCATCCTAAACCATATCCTCTAGGTTGGATATGTGACAATTCTAAATTGTATATGGAAAACAGATGTAAACTCGTATTTTCCATCACTACAAACTTTATAGATGAGGTAGAGCTTGATGTCATTCCATTGGATATTTTTGGTATCGTTTTGGGATATATGGTAGGAGAGCCATATTTCATCGTCATGAGAAAAAATATCGTTTGTTTAAAAATGGATTTGAGTACATTGTTAGAGAGCATACTAAAAAGTTGAATTTGTCACTTGTAAATACTGGACAAATGAAGAGATTAGTCAATGTTAGTAAGAATTTTGTACTCTTGATGATCAAACCCAAAGACAATGTTGAAAAGCAATATTTCCAAGGATGTGACGCAAAGTTAAAATATGATTTATATGAGGTTGTTAACAAATATGATGAGATGTTTCAGGAGCCAAAATGATTTCCTCCTAAAAGAGGTATTCAACATGAGATACAATTGCAGAAAGATTTTCCTCTTCCTAACATTGGCATGTACAGGATGTCAATCATGGAGAATGATGAAATCAAAAAACAAATCCAGCGGCTTCTTGAAAAAGGGGTTATCATGCCGAGAACACCGCCATGCAGGCCACCAATTGTTTTAGTACCAAATAAAGATGGTACATGGCGCATGTGTGTAGATTTCAAAGCCTTGAACAATATTACGGTAAAGAATCGTTATCCTCTTCCTATAATTGATGATTTTTTTGATCAATTGAAAGATGCTAAGTATTTCACTAAGTTGGAATTGAGAAGTGGTTATCATCAGATTAGGATTGTTGAAGGAGACACATGGAAGACAACTTTCAAAACAAAGTATGGTTTGTATGAATGGATGGTTATGCCATTTGGGCTTTGTAATTCTCTTGCAACATTCCTGAGTTATGAATGATGTTTTAAGGCCTTTTCTTGATGATTGTGTAATTGTATACTTGGATGAAATATTGATATTTATCAAATATCATGAAAAACATGTTAGGAGGATTACCTATGTATAAAAATAATCATGTTTATCTTTATATTGTGGTTGATCGTTTTAGCAAAATGTGTATTTTAATGCATTGTAAAAAGCAAGTTACAGCTGAACAAATGAAACAAATGTTCTTTCAACATGTATGGGTACATTTTGGGTTGTCCAAATCCATTATTTCTGATAGATATTCTCGATTTCTTGGGAAATGTTGCTCAAGCTTATGGGCACTCATGGACAGCAAGTTGAAAAAGAGCACAACATTCCATCCACAAACTGATGGTCAAACAGAAGTGGTGAATAGAATAGTGGTACATATTCTTTGTGGTTATTGCAGCAAACATCCTAAGCTTTGGGATGAGCACCTACACTACATTCAACATGCTTATAACTGGGCTAAGCATTCATCGACTCAAGCATCTCCATTTGAGGCATGGTTTGGTTCTTTTCCCAAATCTCCTTTAGATTTTATCTTTGGGAAGGATGTTGTTATTGATGGTCATTATGACATTGATAGAGAAAAGAAGTTCATTGAACAAATTCAATTAGTGCATCAAATGGTACAAGAATAGTTGGAAAAGAGCCAAGCCAAGTACAAGACAAGACATGACAGGCATCATGTTGATCACAGTTTCCAAGTTGGAGATGAATTTTGGATTTACATTATCAAAGAGAAGCTTAAAGGAGAAGGTAAAAAGATGAAAACAATCGGATATGGAACTTTTAAGATTCTTGAAAAAATTGGTAACAATGTGTTCCGTTTGAATTTTCATCCTTATATGCAAATGTATGCAGTGGTTAATGTTGATAATTTAAGATTGTATGAGCCTCCTTTGATTGATGATCAAGGAGAGCATGTTCAAATTCCTTCAATAGATGACATATCGCCAGAATATTTTTCATAATTGCAACAAGATACCATGCTTGACAGAAAGATAAGAAATTCAAAACGAGGGAATGTGGAGTACCTTTGTGTTGGTCTAAAAGGAACTAATCCAAGAAAAGATAAATGGATTGAGGTTGGAAGGGCGAGGGAACTCTACCCTCATCTTGATATTGACTGAAAATAGTCTTTTGGAGGTCCAAAAGCTTCCCACTGGGGAGGAGTGATCCAGGGGATAAACAAAATTTCAAAAATAAAAGTTTTCGAAATTTCTCAAAAATGGTTTCAATGCTTAGATCACGTCCTCACGATCCCAATGCAACTTGAACGGGATCAAATAGAGTCTGTATGGAAAAAATATGGTGTTTTGTCTCTTTTCCCAAACATGCAAAAGTTGTTGACTATACAGTCTATACAATTTGTACAGGCTAACGTTGCATCTGACTGTACAATCCATATAGTCATAAAACTAATGTGGTAGGGTGATTGGACTGCTGACATGGTAGGGTGATCTGGCAGGTGACATGGACCAATACATGGTCGACATGTGGCTTTTGGGTGGCCAATAGTAGGGTGCCATGTGGCCCACTCAGGGGTCACCACGTGGCACCTCATATTTGTGTAAAAGTTTTGGTTTAGATTTATGGGGGTCAAACCCACGATCTTTGGTAGGGGAAATAATTCATGTAGGTTGGGCCACCAGCCCACCTACCAATTGGTGCTTATCCTATAGTAGCATAGTTAGTATAAAAGTTTGAATTGGCGAGATCCTCGGTGGAAAAAGGGTCGGGGCTTAGCCCTAGACCTAGGCACACAAACCACAACCTAAACCATATGACCCATAACATGGATTTGTTGGGGGGCTAGCTAGCAATTGAAAGAAGTTAGCCCAGACCTTGGCCACATGGGCCATGTGACCGGAATCTCCACTGGAAAGGGATTTGGCCACTCTAATGGTGTGCCAAAATTGTCGACAAGCCAAAATGTGCATGGGAGATAGGTTTGGAGAGAAGGAGTTGAGTTTTTGCATAGTGGGCACGTTTTGGAGAGCAGAGACAACAATTTTTTGGGGAAAACATTAGAGAAGGATATTTTTCTCATTTTTTAGCCAAACCAGGTGTAGAAAGAGCCCAGATAGGGGTTTTTGGACATTCTAGAGCCATTGGATCCATCTATTTTGCATTATGAGCATTATAAAGAATTGTTTTAACACTTTTGAGGATATAATGAAAATGATCCATTGGAATCTAGACCAGAAGCTGTAGCCCAAGAGAGGGGTGAACTCCTTTATCATTTTGTTTTGTTATGTGCTTATTTTGATGGTTGTTTATGAACGTTTTTTCTGCTCATTTTAAGTAAAAACCCAACAATTTTATGTTCTTTCAACTTGATCCCATTGCCGAAGACACATACATTTTCCACTTGCAATTTTTAATACATAAACCTTTTCATTTTTAGATCACACCTGAAGGACCTTTTCCCTAGGTGGTATAGGGAACATAAGAAATTTAAGTATGTACCTAAAAGTGGATACCCATCGACTGCCTTGAGAAGACCCTACCATACTTGGTAGTCATGTCTTGCATATTGTATGGGGAATCTCACAAGACAAAATTCTCTCTATCCTATATGAATCTAATATAGTACTGTGCATATGTAGAGAAATTATTCAATTGGGATGATATCTTATCCGAGAACCTCACTACATTATCTCTGCGATGAAGCAAGACCAACCCAGAACATTACCGATATTCCATATGTCCTCGTACCTCTTGGACATCATGTGCACAACTCACAAGTACCCTGAGATGGGGTGGAGTTGGCTACCATCTAAACCTTCAATTCACATATATTGTAGACCACTCTAGGAACACAAATATCATATGGAGTATCAAAGGATATGTGAGCACTTTCTGGATCCATTATATGAGTTTATATTTTTCACCCCTCCTCCATGCATGACTGGAAAATCCATGGCAATTATAAGGAGAATCGTGGATTGGTACCTCATGGAGCACAATACTTATATAAGAATATATGGCACAATGAAACCACCCCATTTTCTTCCCTAGTTTGTACCCAACAAGCTTGTGCTCTAAGAGGTGGAATATCAAACCATAATACATGGGGTTGGGGTAATTTATACTGGCTAAAAAAAACAATTTGGCCTCCACTTCCATTGTATGTGAGAAATTATTTCTTCGAAAAAACTAAGTAGGCCCAAGAAGAAGTAAACACCCTCCTATACTATCACTTTGGAGAAGAGAGATACAAGAAACATAATCCCAAAAATACTATTAGAGATCATTTCAACAACATTGATCTACCTTGGGAGTATACCAATGATCTATGGGAGGAGGAAGAACTACACCATAATTCCTGGACTTATGATGATGTCATATTCAACATGCATGGCCAACCGAGAGGAAGGATCAAAGACGAAGAAAAAGAGAGAGAAGAAGACAAGAAGAAGGTAGAGTAAGAAGAAGCTCAACAATATGCCCCCATTTCCATCTCAACACATTCAAGATTTGCAGAGGAAGAATAAGTATTGGTTGATGAAAAGACAAGATACAAAGAGAAAATTTAAAAAAATAAAAATGATGCGACAAAGAATAAGAGGAAGATTGAGGTCGACAAGGCCAAAGATAAAGTTGAAGCAGAGGCAAAAGAAATAATAGAGTGAGAGGCCAAATTAAAGGAACAAGAAGCAAAGGAAATAGAAGCAAAAGAAGCAGTGGAAAAAGTGAAAAAGGAAGGTAAAGAGGCAGTCGACAAAGTTGTTGAAGAAGAAAGGAAACAAAAAGACATGGAAGACAGAGAAGGGCAAACACAACCCATGGAAATAGACATTCCAGAAACATCTACCACTAGTGTAGAAACAAATCTATCAAGTCATGGCTTAGGACTTGGGATATGGGAACCATTTTGAATGAGCGAAGTAGTGAACCTAAGGAGCTTCACCTATGACAGAAATACAGGTAGGATTGTGTAGGAGAAGGTGAAGAAAGTTACAGTAACAGAAGGAACACCAATCTCGGTTGTCACCTATTTTCCCATAATGAGAGATGTTAGAGAAGATCCTATAGCAACAACTACGGTCATCTCTACGTTTATGAACACCAATGTAGACAACATACAAATATTGTTCCAAAAAAATAAAGAGAAAGAGGCAAGGATTAAAAAGATGGAAGAAAAACTTCAACAGGTCAAGTTTGAAGAAAGAACCCTTCAAAGCTTCAAAATTAGTGTTGTAAAAGTCATGAATGAATAGGAAGGATCCATTATTGACATCTATGTTCATCTGCACCTATTCTAAAATGTATTTTCAATAGTCTTTGATCAAAACAACCGGATATAGGCATATATGACATAGTATAGAATCATCCGTGAAGGCATAATTGACATAGAAAGATGGATAGAGGAAAATATAGATGCACCACCTAATTTATATCATCTGTCAAAGATGGAAAGAAAGATGGATTTTTATGCACTAGATCATTTCCATCATGTAGGAAAAAAATATGATAAGGAAGTCACTAGATCTATGGCAGTATGTTCAAGGACCCATAAAGCAACATAAGAATTGATCAAAAGAAGTCGATTGTCAAAGCTAGATAAACTTGTGAAGAACCTAGTGTTAAGAGAAACGATAGACAAAGTACACAAGAATATGAATAAAAAAAGGGAAGTAGTTGAAGCCTCCACCACCATCTCCACAGACCTCATAGATCAACACATGTTACAACCAATTAAGTTGCATACCATGATACATGCCTTCATGACAACACTGACTAAAGACATCAATACTCTAGAAGATAGTGTTTATTTAAATAACACAACATTAGAGAAAATGTCTTACAATAGGATTGAATCCGTGTATGACCAACATGGAATTTTGGACAACATATCTCAGGAAAATAAATCCCTGAAGAAAGGCACAATACCTGCCTTTTTTTTAATCTTTTTCTTCACAAACCTCAATTTCTTCTTATTAGTACACTTGTCACTAAGAATAAGAAGCTGAACCATTTTTGTAACCACTTCTTCAAGAAGAAGATGAAGATTCATATAGGAGTTACTAAAATTTGTATAGAGAGGAATTGAAGCCCATTTGAGAGGGGATTTTGACTTTTCAAACATTTTCTATCTATGAATTATTTTGGGAACAAAGTGTCAACTAAAATTGAAGAGTTGTTTTGGAGTTTTCATGTATTATTGTTGAAACTACTAATAACGAGAAGCCCTTAGGGCCATCTTTTGAAGAAGGAGTTCTTCTCTGTGTGAAGAAAATCCAGGTGGTGAATTATTTTAAGTGAGGATGAATGTTGTTCATATGGACTGTAAGAATGCTAGTTTGTTTATGGATTAATTCTTATGCAATCTGTGATATTCTATAGTTTTAATTATTTCTTCAAATATTTTTTATGCCTTAAACTGGTTGAGTTGTTAATGTGTGCATTGCAGTAATATGGACTAATCTGGTTATATGTATGTGTACATGCTTGTTTCTGATTCCGCTCTTCTATTCCAGCTATCTATGTAGGAGTTTATAGAGAATTTGATTCCATTTTCAACTCACGGGTTACTTTAGTTTGCTCCTAGATAGGATAGGTTAAATTATATTATTAATAGATTAGTTTTCATTTAATGCATAGTCTTCATCCACATGCTTGCATTGCATATCCAATCATGATCCACCCTCATTGGAAAACTAGTCTCCAACTGACCAAAACCATAAAAACAATAACAATGGCAGTCAAGCCAAATTCTGGATGGGACACCTAACCAAAACGATGCACAATATAGTTGGGATCGTGTACCAGGGAGTACCCCTTATTGTTGTCGGTCAAATTTAGAATTGTCAACAAGTGTCTAAAGAATTTTAATATGTCCTACAAACAACCTCAAACTAAAAAATAAAGGTGTTATGGTTTTCTATAGTAAGGCCATGAAGATGAGGAACAATAGTAGGGTTAATATTCTTCATCCTTGTATTTTCATTGGTTTCCTAAATGGGGAAATAAAATATCTTAATTTTATCTTCTCCTTCTCATTCTATGATTTTTTTCAAATGGAAATCCTTCACTATGTTAAACTTCTCTATCAACAAGAGGCTTCACATTATCAAATAAATGATTGATAAAAATATATCTCCTCTTTCATCTTGATCATTGAATTCTTAAATAATATGTTGGATGTCTACTTCATACTCCCCTTTCTATCGTAGTTAGTCACTTGCACCTACTTGAAATAAACCAAAACCACATGTTATTGGTAAACATGAGTCATGTTTATCTCTGCATCAATGTTGGAAAACTAACTATGAAATGTTAATTTTTCTTTTAGGATTTTGAAATGGATCCTAATTCTATTTTAACAACCTTCCTAGAAATGCTAAAAAAAGTGTTGGGCAAATAATTGTAGCAGTGAACACTAAATAAGTCAACTGACTTTAAATATCAACCCAGGGTTTATGCAAACTTATGAGGTGATGTGCACTATGTATGCAACTACAAAATACTTATATGAACCTAACATTTTGAAAATTATTTCATAAATGAAATGTTCAACTTTGAAAATATATTCTCCTAGTGGTTCATACCATCAATCTAGTAATATTCGCTCTAACTCCCATAGCAATGTGCAAGGGTAGACAAAGGTATTGGTTCATTTGTTATGAAATATATAATTAGGTTAACACATTCATGGAACTAGGATCCTAAGGAATGATATTAGACAATAAATCCTTACTTTTAGTAATATTAAATTTTCCATGAAACATGCTTCAAGTACTAAACATTATAAAGTGAATCACAGCAATGAAGCACATGAAGTACAAATCACATATGTGTTGTTCAAAGACATGAAACAGAACACACAAATACTATAAATAACGTGAATTAACTAACTATCTAATCTATTATAAGAGTCTATAATGATACCACATAAGTCTCTAATCAACACTAAAATAGAATTGAAAGAAAACAAGAAACACATACAAGGGTTTCTAGTCATCTCCTTTACTAGGCACTAATAAAGAATGCTTTCAAAAGCCTTGTTTAAACAAGCAACATTGAAATATGTAATATAGTTTTCTTCTTTTTTATTGAAAATTTTCATAACATCATGGTAGTAGGCTAACTTCTACTGCAATTTGAATCACTAAGAGTACTAAAGAACTTATAACATATAAAATAAACCCCTAATCTATCCGCTATTATCCTATTTATGCTTGAAGGCAAAAACCTAACTAAACTCCCAATCAATCCCTTGATTGAAAGGAGTTGTCCCTAAAAATAGACATTATGTTTTCTAGGATTTCAACTTCGTTATGTAATTCAAATTCTCCAAGATTAGCTAATTTGAATTGCTTAGAGGTCATCAATGTTACTATGGATGTTGGAAGCTCTTGTCATGAGAAAAAGAGACAAGCTCCCTGGAAATATGCATCACATACTTGGTTGTCTTTATTCATAAGTGAGGAAAATTTTATCTTGTACTTAGTTACTTGATTTTTAGTCTCCTAGCTTTTGATCCATATTAATATTCATATACAACAATAACAAAAGAAATTAAAAAACAAAGTACGCATACCTATATAGATGAGCACATATCCCAGTAACCTTGGTAATAAAAAAAGACTTAGTTTTTCTATACGAAAGGAAGTCTTGGAGTAAAATGTATTAAAATTTTATACATAATGGGATAAAAAAAAGGCCTATTAGAGGTGTGATATGAAATGTATCTCAATGCAAGTGAATATGGTTGTAAGACTAGTGCAATTAAAATTTGATGAAGGTTTTATAAAAACATAAAAAATAAAATAAAATTTTTAGAGAATAAATTAAATAAAAGAGTTAAAAAAAAAATACAGAATTAAATAAAAAAGAAAGATAAAATATGAGAGAAAGCTAGGGATTGAAAAAAGAAAGCACAACGTAAAAACAAATACAAAATTAAATGAAAATGAAAGATAAAATATGAGAGAAAGTTGGGGATTGCAAAAAAAACACAAAGACACTTAGCCTTTGCATTACCCGAGCTTTTCATCCTTTTGTACTTGACTCTTAAAGGGAATCTTTTTCTTTTGTTGGAAAAGAGGGAAGATGGATAGATATCCGTGAGTTACATTGTATCAAAGATTGTTGAAGTGGAAACTAAGAAATCATTCAAACATTCAAAGTTAATTTTCTCATTTGAGTTTTCAAGGTAAAATGTGTTTATCTTCATTGTGTAATTTATTTTATTTGTACTAAAAAATATTTTAGATGTGTTTTATGTATCACTCTTATTTATAATTAATATGATATTCCAAGTATATTAATAATATTATAATTAATATGATATTCCAAGTATATTAATAATATTAAAGAAGAGAAGAATTCTTAGTTATAGTTATATTGAGTTTACTCATAATTTCACTCTTCATAAATTCACTTTCGATAAGTAATAAGTAATTAAAAAATGCCAATAACTTTGTAATGCCCACCATTCATTTTACATTTTGATTTCATAAGTGGTACAACATGTTACAAAAACTACTAACACA
>JASDQU010109489.1:82836-102360 GCA_032191745.1 Picea mariana
TTTTTTTAGAGAATAAATTAAATAAAAGAGTTAAAAAAATAAATACAGAATTAAATAAAAAAGAAAGATAAAATATGAGAAAAAGCTAGGGATTGAAAAAAGAAAGCATAAAGAAAAAACAAATACAAAATTAAATGAAAATGAAAGATAAAATATGAGAGAAAGTTGGGGATTGCAAAAAAACACAAAGACACTTAGCCTTTGCATTACCCGAGCTTTTCATCCTTTTGTACTTGACTCTTAAAGGTAATCTTTTTCTTTTGTTGGAAAAGAGGGAAGATGGATAGATATCCGTGAGTTACATTGTATCAAAGATTGTTGAAGTGGAAACTAAGAAAACATTCAAAGTTAATTTTCTCATTTGAGTTTTTAAGGTAAAATGTGTTTATCTTCATTGTGTAATTTATTTTATTTGTACTAAAAAAATATTTTAGATGTGTTTTATGTATCACTCTTATTTATAATTAATATGATATTCTAAGTATATCAATAATATTAAAGAAGAGAAGAATTCTTAGTTATAGTTATATTGAGTTTACTCATAATTTCACTCTTCATAAATTCACTTTCGATAAGTAATAAGTAATTAAAAAATGCCAATAACTTTGTAATGCTCACCATTCATTTTACATTTTGATTTTATAACTGGTACAACATGTTACAAAAACTGCTAACACATAGCAAGTTTAAGTTCTGAGTTCTTGGATGCAATTCCTTTTTTTTTCAAGGTTTATTTTACCCTTTATATATTACAATAGTCTAGGTAAATTAAGCTATCCTGGGGATCGAGAGATCCTCAGGATTGATTTACTTTTATAAAGTTACAATACGAGAATCTCAATCATCTTCAAAACTACCTTGCACCATGCAATCCTCAACCTCCAATAGCTTGCGCATCTTCAAGATTTCCTTTGCTATCTTGGGTTTAACAATATTTAACTAATCCTGTAATAAAACTAGACAATTCCAATCATATTTAGGATCTATGTAATCTAACTTTATCAATAATGCAAAAGAGTATACTATTCATTTTCTATTCCATTTGCTCCTAAATAACCGAAAAGTCAATCAAGATGACATCATGAAATGTGGAAAAAAAGAAGATATTTATACCTTTTTCATAGCCTAACATACCCCACATCTTACCTTCTTGCATGTCCTCATGCAAGCTGAGATCTTACATGTAAAGCATTAATGTTGTAAGGTGGAAAGGTTGGTTCACCAGGTCTTCTGAACCCAATGCTTCTTTTGAGTTCTCCAAAACCAACATCCTCCCTTTTTTTATTAATTTGATAATCTCTTTGGTAACTCTCTGGAGGAAACCAGATGATAGGGGGATTATATCTGCACCCAATCCAAGAAGGTCCTTCCTCTTAGAGAAATCGAGAATACCTTTCTATTCTGAAGGTAGCTACAAAGAAATTCCTGTATCCAAAGGGTTCACTACTCTTCACCTCACTGGAGGATGCATCCCATCTCAGTTTAGAAGTAGCAAGGGATTCTTCCTTAAGATCTCTAAAACGAGTGATATCGGAGTGTATAACCTGTAGATGGATAGGGCTAAGGAGTTTGTGACCCCCCCTCTTTTCATAAAAGTTTTATGTCGCATAATGGCTGGAAAGGAGTTTGGAGGCTCTCCCCTAACCCATAGATCTAGCCTAGTTTCCCTCTTTAAGAAGGTTTTATGAGATTTCCCCCATCTGACTTGGTTCTGAGTAAATGATAGAAATGCCTGAAATTGTATGTCACCTATGAATGGGCCAGGGTTGTCTTCCCTTTTTTCTTCCAGAATGAAATTATAAAAGTACAATGCACATAAAAAGTATTGTACCTTTTCGTCCTGCTCTCTGAAACATGAGATAAACTCAGGCACAATGGCAAATGAAATAGGTTTACCTGCTCTGATGGCCTTTGCTCTCAATAGTAGATATCATTCTAGAAAGAATAAAGTGTAATTGGTGGTAGGGGCTCTGCAATTAATAGCATCAGAGTAGACATCACAGATGTCTTTGATTTGCTCCAAAGCTTTTTCCAATTGAGTTTTCACCTTTTTAACCTTCTCTTGGGCTCTGGTGAGTGTGGCATAGATCTCACTATCTATTGTTGTCATGTACTTCAGTTGTTTAACAATCTTTTGATGTTCAGTCTTAGTGACCATCTCATCTTGGTATTGAGCCAATGCTTGTTGGGCCTGTGTAAGCTCTGCTTTTAGTTTATCAATGGTGACACCCTGTGCTTGAGATTGGGATACTTGGTATTCTTCCATAGCGCCCATCTCTTCCCTAGATTGACTTAATGCTTCCTGGGCCTATGTAAGCTCTGCTTCTAGCCTATCCACAAGAGCACTCTATTTTTGGGACTGGAGTGCCTGGTGTTCTGCCATAGTCAGTAATTCATTTCTATTTTGAACCAGAGTTTTTTGAGACTGCATCAATTCTTCCTCCAATCTCCTGATGGTAGCATTCTTCTCAAGGAGTTGAGCTATTTCCTCTAATACCGCGGTGTTTGTCTGCACCTTAGCATCAATTGCTTATGTAGTTGTCATATTTTCTTGCGTTTCTAGGGGAATTACCTCCTCGTTCTAAGCTACTGTTTCTTCTACTACTATTTCTTTAGGGTCTATCTGTATCCCTACAGAATTTGTACTGAATTATTCTTTAGGAAGAGGATTTATTCCTTGCATTCTAGCCCTTTTGTTTTTCTTTCTTCTGTGGGCCTTATCTGCTTGTTCTAATTGTTTCCTCAATTCCTTAATAATCTCCTTGAGTTTTCCCACCTTCTACTTCAATACTTCAACCTTATTAGCCTTTTTGTTCAACAATTTGTTTTCTTTCTTTAACTTTCTAATTTTCTTGGCTGATTTTTGTTTATGAGAGGTCTCAAGGGCTTCTTCGTTCTGGGGAGTAGATGGGTGATCCTATGTTCCTTCCAAATGTTCTTCCTATCCAAGAGGGCTTCTTGTTTCAAAATTAAGTTCTTCCTGTGTTGTGTCCTTTGTAAAGGTCATTTCAATATCAGGAAAATATTCATATAGTTTTGAAGAGGAGGGTTGTTCTGGGCATTCTTTTGTATTATTTGTGCCCTTATCAATTGAGGTTCCCAAGCTTCCCAAAACCTAGGCCATTTCTACCTCATAGCTCTTCAAACATTGTTCTGTCAAGTGCTCCAATGTTGGTTGGGTATCTTCCAGCTCATTCCTTTGTAAGGTCTATTCTGCTTGCCCAATTTCTTGAACATTCTCTTGTGGAGCGTGTTCTGTAGAATTCTGAAGTTCTTCAGGTTGTTCTGTTGTACCGTGAATTGCTTCAGTCAATTTCTGAATTCGCCTGCTTCTTCTCCTTGTCTGAATGATGGTTTTAGGGGAAGTTGTTGCTCTCTTCCTCTTTTTCATTATTGGTTGTGTCTGTGAGGTCTGGACCTCTGTGATTTGGGTAGGATCTACCTCAGCCTCGGTTTGAGGAGATGGGATTTCTCTTTGGGCAGTAATCTCCTCTACCTATCTATCTTCAATTTTCTATGGTGGGTTTTTGTGGCATAATTCAGGCTGCTCCAGTTGTGGAGGTCTATTAGCCTCAATCAAATTATCCCAGGTCAATTGAGTTTGACTTGGTGCTTTATTTGTTATCATTTTAACTAATCTATGGTGACTGATAACAACAATGGGGTCCTTGGATTTTTGTGTTCTTAAGGCAACCTCATGTAATATGGAATTCAGATAGAAGGGTGGATTAAGTACTAACCGTTGTTTTAAGGCTGCCAACAATTTGAGGTGGCGAGGTCGAATTATGTCAAATCGTCTATCACAAGTGATGTACTGTGGAATTATCCATTCCACTTCCTTCCATGGTTCTCTGAGGGTATTGGGATTAAGTCTTTTTCCTTTCTTATCCAATTCTTCCCAGGGTCTGTGAAAGTTTCCACATCTTCCTTCAGTTTTATGTATCTTCCTGTCCACTGAATACCCATGTTAGGGAGGCATGTGACCTTTGCTAAGATTTTCGGGGTGACTGAGATTTGTATGCCTCGCACCATAGAGAATTCTCCTTGCAGATTCTGAAAGAATTCAAGCGTGACATTCATGGCATATCCTTGCATATGGTTAAAGTACTCCATCCACCCCAGCCGGTGCAGGATATCTCTTGCTTTCTCTTTAACCTATAGTAAAGTTGGCTCCCTGCACACACCTCTACCATCCATTTTGTGAGAAAATGTGGATGACTATCGTTCCTGGTAACAGACTTGTTAGACCAGCTCAGAGGAAAAATTACCGAAAATAGCAAATAGTAGAGACAACAAATGTTCACAAATGTGGATATTTATTACAATCATTATTATCTGTGTCGAGAAGTGTACCGAGCATCCACTCCCCTCATTAATGTAAAGGTCGACCTTGACCATCAGTGTAGGGGAGAGTAATGAGTGTAGGTATTAATGGTGAGAGGTAATGATTGTACTGTTGTCGCCAATGGGGATCAATGATTTATTTTCAAGCAACATATTTTAACGATAATTATTAAATGTAGTCCTCTTTTGTGGAATTGAAATATACCTATTCTCAAAATAATGCTTTAAGGATACATACGCTGAATAAATTAAATTTGTTCATTTAAATAATCTCTCACATATCATAATGTTGTGTCTTTTCCTTTTTATTGAATACAACCAAAATGATAGCCTCGTTATTGAGTGAAGGAGATCGAGAGATACATAGAACCTTGGCATTTAAGGTAAACTTCCATACCACAGGTAGAGACACTATTACCAGCATGCATCCATAGCCTCAACAGGGTTGCCTTTTAACCCTTAGATGATCCCATATCCCTGGTTATTTGAATCGTCTTTTTTTTTTTTAAAAGACCATTATCCTGGTTTGGTAGCCAGATAGTGATAATGCCACTCACTAGATTGTAACTTAGGTGAACAAGTCGACTCATGATGAGACCTCTTGTTCTTTGACGAGGAAATGTCAAAGGCCATTTCCCTAGTGTGATAGTCATAGTGGGAATGTCACTTAGGTTATTATCCTATGATCGTGGTAGGTTGGCTCGTGATGAGACCCCCTATGCCTTTTGAAAAAAATTATTTAGGTTTTTTTTTTCCCCTAAAAAGACCATTATCCTAGTTTGGTAGCCAGATGGTGATAATGCCACTCACTAGATTCTAGCTTAGGTGAACAAGTTGTCTCGTGATGAGACCTCTTATCCTTTGACGAGGAAATGTCAAAGGCCATTTCCCTGTTGTGGTAGCCATAGTGGGAATGTCACTTAGTTTATCATCTTATGATCATGGTAGGTTGGCTCGTGATGAGACCCCCTATTCTTTGTGGGAAAAGAAAGAAATTTTATTGTTTTTTTTTAATTTTTTTAATTTTTTTAGTGTATGAAGGGAGTCTCATCTACTCCTTAAGAGCAAGGGATGGCGTGAAGAAGTGTAAGGATGCCAAGTAAAAGTGTGCCTTAGACTCCTTATTAATGATAAGGGTGAGATATCATTTAAGTGTATTTGTATGTATAAGGGAAAAGAAACAGATTATGGTGGTTACAAGTTATGAACAAAGTTTAAGATATTTTGAAGAAAGTAATCCAAAAAAAAAAAAATTGATAAGGTATGGGAGATAGTCCACAAAATAATGATAGATCGTTGGAAATAATGCTGGTGAAAATTATTCGGTGGAAGTTGTACCCCAAAGGAATGGTTTAGCGTTCTATCAGAAATGTAGGGAAGGAACGACAATTGTTCTATTCAAAGGAACAACAAGCACGCAAAAAGAACAACAATTGTTTTGTTCAAAGGAACAACAGACGCACAAAAGGAACAACAATTGTTCCATTCAAAGGAATAGGAGGCACACAAAAGGAACAACAATTGTTCCATTCAAAGGAACAACGGGCGCGCAAAAGGAACAACAATTTTTTCGTTCAAAGGAACAACAAGCACACAAAATGAACAACAATTGTTCCATTCAAAGGAACAGCAGGTGCACAAAAGGAACAACAATTGTTCTGTTCAAAGGAACAACAGACGTGCAAAAGGAACAAAAACTGTTTCATTCACAGGAACAACAGGCGTGCAAAAGAAACAACTATTGTTAGGTTTTTAACCATTTAATTAGGTAATTTTTAGAAACCTGGAAATGTATTTTGGTTGAAGTCAAGGTTGATTATTCATCAACTAAATTACTTTATGAGTTGGTTTATTTAAAAATTAAGTAGTGGATGGTTTGTTAATGTTATGAATTCCATTATAGTTACCCAATTGTTGTTGTTGAACCATGACGCATTTGTTTCTCTGCGAAAGATAGGGTTTGTGTGACGGGATGAAGAAGGAGTTTCAGAATAGAAAAGCGTGCTAAATGAGTTCATTTATAGTTATCCTATCTAGTTCTGATTTTCTCGAATGACTGTCAAAAAAAAGATCTGAATAAAAGCTACAAAAAAAATAAAATTATATACAGTATGTACAGTGTCAGCAGAATTCAACATTTATGGAGTTGGGGTGGCTGGATTACCTTCCCAGCCAGCCATAATTCGAATGGTAGGGTCCTTACTTACTTCCTGGTGGAAAGATTCTTTTGAGGGCAGCTGATGATAAAGTCATAGCCAGTGTCCATTGACTCGAAATGGAGATCCGAGCCTGTCGATGGTGCTTAACGTGACTGTGCCATTATCACGGAATTCATTAATTTCGTATGGTCCTAACCACCCTGTCTGTAATTTTCCCTAAAAATCCTGGAATCTGGAATCATTGAGGAGCACCTAATCACCTTTTTTAAATGATTTTTTCTTGATATGCTTGTCGTGCCAGGTCATTCTCTGTCATTGAATAACAGTCATGTGCTCTACAGAAGATAGACGTGCTTCATCCAATTTGTTGAGTTGTTGAAGGTGTTGTTTATTTTATTTTGTAAGATCCAGTCTGATTTCCTGGGCCATCCTTAGANGAGACCCCCTATTCTTTGTGGGAAAAGAAAGAAATTTTATTGTTTTTTTTTTATTTTTTTAGTGTATGAAGGGAGGCTCATCTACTCCTTAAGAGTAAGGGATGGCGTTAAGAAGTGTAAGGATTCCAGGTAAAAGTGTGCCTTAGACTCCTTATTAATTATAAGGGTGAGATATCATTTAAGTGTATTTGTATGTATAAGGGAAAAGAAACAAATTATGGTGGTTAAAGGTTATGAACAAAGTTTAAGATATTTCGAAGAAAGTAATCCAAAAAAAAAAATTTTGATAAGGTATGGGAGATAGTCCACAAAATAATGATAGATCATTGGAAATAATGCTGGTGAAAATTATTCGGTGGAAGTTGTACCCCAAAGGAATGGTTTAGCATTCTATCAGAAATGTAGGGAAGGAACGACAATTGTTCTATTCAAAGGAACAACAAGCGTGCAAAAAGAACAACAATTGTTCCATTCAAAGGAACAACAGACGCACAAAAGGAACAAAAATTGTTCCGTTCAAAGGAATAGGAGGCACACAAAAGGAAAATCAATTGTTCCATTCAAAGGAACAATGGGCGCGCAAAAGGAACAAAAATTTTTCCGTTCAAAGGAACAACAAGCACGCAAAATGAACAACAATTGTTCCGTTCAAAGGAACATCATGTGCACAAAAGGAACAACAATTGTTTTGTTCAAAGGAACAACAGACGTGCAAAAGGAACAAATATTGTTTCGTTCACAGAAACAACAGGCGCGTAAAAGAAACAACAATTGTTAGGTTTTTAACCATTTGAATAGGTAATTTTTAGAAACCTGGAAATGTATTTTGGTTGAAGTCAAGGTTGATTAGTCATCAACTAAATTACTTTATGAGTTGGTTTATTTAAAAATTGAGTAGTGGATGGTTTGTTAATGTTATGAATTTCATTATAGTTACCCAATTGTTGCTGCTGAACCATGACGCATTCATTTCTCTACGAAAGATAGGGTTTGTGTGATGGGATGAAGCAGGAGTTTCAGAATAGAAAAGTGTGCTAAATGAGTTCATTTATAGTTATCCTATCTAGTTCTGATTTTCTCGAATGATTGTCAAAAACAAGATCTAAATAAAAACTACAAAAAAAACAAAATTACATACAGTATGTACAGTGCCAGCAGAATTCAACATTTATGGAGTTGGGGTGGCTGGATTACCTTCCGAGCCAGCCATAATTTGAACGGTAGGGTCCTTAATTACTTCCTAGTAGAAATATTCTTTTGAGGGCAGCTGATGATAAAGTCGTAGCCAGTGTCCATTGACTCGAAATGGAGATCCGAGCCCGTCGATGGTGCTTAACGTGACTATGCCATTATCATGGACTTCATTAATCTCGTATCGTCCTAACCACCGTCTGTAATTTTCCCTAAAAATCCTGGAATCTGGAATCATAGAGGAGCACCCAATCACCGTTTTTAAATGATTTTTTCTTGATATGCTTGTCGTCGTGCCAGGTCATTCTCCGTTGTTGAATAACAGTCGTGTGCTCTACAGAAGACAGACGTACTTCATCCAATTTGTTGAGTTGTTGAAGGTGTTGTTTATGTTCTTTTGTAAGATCCAGTCTAATTTCCTGGGCCATCCTTAGAGTCTTGATTTCAAACTCGATTGGAGCGATGGGTTATTTTCCATATACTAAATGATAAGGAGAATAGCTAGTGGTGTTACGCCATGTTGTGCGGTAAGCCCATAAGACATTTGGGAGCTCCGAAGCCCAATTTTGTCTGTTTGTTGAGACAGTCTTTGTCAGGATTGCCTCCAGGCCTTTATTGGTGCTTTCCACTTGCCCATTTTCTTGTGGATGGTACAAAGAAGTAATTATGTGTTTGATATGATAATTATCCAGGGTCGTGGTGATTCTATAAGCTATAAATTGTGACCCCCCATTAATAATTACTTCTCTTGGTAGTCCATAGCATACAAATAATTTGAAAAGAAATTTGATGACTATTTCTTCTGTTGCATTTGGTAAGGCTTCTACCTCTACCCATTTAGTCATGTAGTCCATTGCGACTAGAATATAGGCCTTATGATTTGACTTTGGATTGAAGGGGCCAAAAAAGTCTAGTGCCAATCTCTCAAATGGTTCCACAACTACTTGTGATTTCAAAGGAATTTCATCATCCTGACCTAGTTTTCCCATCCATTTAAAACTATCGCAGGTCTGGACATATTTCTTCGCGTCTCTGAATATGGAGGGCCAATAATAGCCCATCTGAAAAATTTTGTGTCCAGTCCTACGATCTGCAAAATTCCCACCACAGGGCTTATCATGTCCATCCTTAAGTATGTCGTAGATTTTGTCGTCTCGTATGCATCTGAGGATCTGGAGATCATCTCCTGTATGGAATAGATATCTGCTTATCTAGGTGATTTGTGCCCTACACTGGATGATCAATTTTATTTCCCTTGATGAAAGATGTGTCGGTAATATTCCCACTGCCAGGTAATTTTCCACATCAGCGTACCAAGGTGGCTTTGTAGTAATGACAAACAGATTCTCGTTTGGAAATCGATCTTCGATTGTTAAGGAGTCTTATATTTTGGGTATGCAGGATAGGAAGTATGTGATAAGGGTTTCTCTCCCAGGTTGATATTTGATGGTGATATCAAATTCCTGCAATAGTAACAACCATCGAGTGACCCCTCCATTAGTAATTGGTTTATTATCTAGATATCTAATAGCAGAATGATCAGTATACAGAATGACCGGATAGGCTGTTATATAATGACAAAATTTATTGATGGCATGTATAACAGCTAAAAATTCTTTCTCTATTATTGCGTAATTAAGTTTAGTTGGATTGAGATTATTGCTAATAAAATAAATGGCATAGGGTTTCTTGTTCTCCTCCTGTCTGAGGATAGTGCCTATGGAAATATCTAATGCATCGGTGGAGATGTGAAATGGTATTTTCCAATCTGGTCCCCTTAGCACCGGTGTTGTCGAGATCAACTTATTGAGTCCTGCAAATTCCACATCACACTTGCGAGACCACTTAAACTATACATTACTATTCAAAGAATGTAAAGGTGCAGCGGTTCTTGCAAAATTTTCCATAAATCTACGATAGTATCCTGAAGCGTCAAGGAAACTGTGTACCTCAGTTTGTGTGTGTGTTGTAGGTAGATTAAGGATTACCTCTATTTTTGTTGGATATACCCTAATTCCATCTGCAGAAATATAATGCCCTAGTACCACACCTTCTGTCATCATCATGTGACATTTTTCGTGGCTTAAACATAACCTAGTCGCAATGCACTGCTCTAGTATTTTCTCCAGGTTATTCAGTGCTTCATCGAAGTCGTCGCCATAAGGAGTGAAATCATCCATATAGAATTCAAGCCCTTCGCTGATCAGATCATTGAATATGCTCAGAATGGCCCTTTGGAAAGTGGTTGGAGCGTTACAAAGTTCAAAGGGTAATACTCTGTATGAAAAAGTGCCTTAGGGGCATGTGAATGTAGTTTTATCTTGATCTTTTGGGGGCAATCTGAATCTGATTGTACCCGCTAAAACCATCTAAGAAAGAAAAGAATTTCGTTCCTGCCAAAGTATCCAGGACCTGGTCAATGAAAGGCAAAGAGAAGTGGACTTTTTGAGTGGCTCTGTTAAGTTCCTTGTAGTCGACACAGATTCGCCATTTCCCATTTTTCTTTGGAATGATCACTAATGGGGAAACCCATCGACTATCTGAGATGGGATATATAAAATTTACTTCCACCAGCTTTTGTAATTCTTCTTTAACGATATCCCTAAGGTGAGGATTCAACCTTCTCTATGGCTTTCAGATTGGTCGGGCATCTTTTTCAACATAAATGTGGTGTGTGAAGAGTTGTGGATCAATCCCTTTCATCTCAGAATATTCCCATGCAAAATCTTGTTGGTATTTAGAGAGGACCTAAATTAGCTTTTGTTGTTGTTGTTCATCTAAATTGGCATTGATGTTTAGAGACATACCTGGTGCAATCTCGACAGTTTTGTTGTTATGAACCGTTGTTGTTGGAGTTTGTCGTTCCATTAAATCTTCCAATAGGTCTCCCTGTGCTTCACAATCTAGAACAACTTGGAGCATCTGGCATGTCGAGTTGCTCATGGTGTCTGGACTATTGATAAACCCACTGATTACATCATCCTCTAGCTGGTTTTTAAGTTTGATGGCTTCCTCCTGTGTAAGAGGGGCTCGTAAATCCCTCTTTGGGTATCACAATGATGGAAATTGTGGATATACAAAAGTTGGACTTGGCTTAATAGGAGGATATAAAATGAGATTCTTTGTGATACCCCCTCTAGTGATTGTCATATTACATGCTCGGCATCCTATATATGCATCTGTTGTTGCAAGCCATGGCCTTCCTAGTATTAATGGATGCCCTTCAAGTCCACTTCATGGGTTGATGATGAGGAAGTCTGTCGAATATTCCCAAGAGTCGATGGAGATGGATACATCATGTAATGTGCCAATTGGTCGAACTACCAATCAATCTGCCAACTGCAACATTATTGCGGTGGGTTCAATGGAGTTAAAACCTAGGGTATTACAAGTTTCCATAGTCAGGATGTTGATGGCTTCTCCCAAATTGACTAGTGTATTTGGAAAAGAACAACCTTGGATCTGAGCTGTCACTATGGGATTTCTCGGATCTTCATATTTGACCGATTCTTGTCTACCTAAAATTAGATCAGACAAGGCTCCTACCACACAGACTGTTTATGATGGATTTTTAATTTTTCTGACGGGCTTTCTCCCACATAACTCCTTGATTATTTTCACATAGATTAGAATGTCCTAGAGAGCTTGTAGGAGTGGAATCTTAATATATAAATTCTTGAGTTCCCCTACTATGTCGAAGTTGGGATATACATCCAGTTTTGTTATCATCAATCTTTCGAGGAAAGGAGGGGAGGGTGTTGCATCCTTATCAGGATCTTGTGGTTTGAATGTGTTCCCCCCTTGCTCGATTTCTTCTGTTATTACCACAGTCGAAGCTGTTATTGTTGGTTGTTTTCCACTCTCATGTTCTTGAAAAATGTTATTTTCTTCAGGAGAGATTATCTGTCACAATCTCAATTGTAATTCACTGCACCCTACTGAGTTGGTCTCTCCTTCCCCATTCTCCATAATCTGGATGAGATGAGTTGGTTTGTTATTTGGATTCAGGTGAGGCTGGGCTGGTAGTTGAGGGCGCAATTGTGAGTGTGGATTTTGAGGCAATTGGAGTGGTGCTTGTAGCATAGGCTGAGTTTGAGGGGCCATCCCTATGGGTTGGTTTTTTGTCCCCATGGGGTACTGCCAAATCTGATTCCAATTTGGGTTTTGGGTAGTCATGTTGGGCGACTATGAAGGGTAGATGTTGTTATTTGAGTTTTTCCAGGATGAGGTGGGATATTGTGAGTGAGGCCAAGTAGAAATTGTGGTTGGTTGATTCTGCCATGGAGGATTTGTAGCGGGATAGTTTTTCCCATTGGGATTTGCAGGTGGGTATTGTTGGGGTTGCCAGTTCTGATTAGTAAACGACTGACCCTACCATGTGCTACGAGGATCTTGCTACTAATTATATTGTCCAAAGAGGAAAGAGGAAGGGTCCTATAGTGTATTTGGAGGTCGATTCTACCATTGACATTGCTGGGCCATTAGATATAATGACTCTTTTTCTTCTTTTGATTCTCTAAAGACAACTTTCAGTATAGGAAGTGATGGACATTGTTCCGTGTCGTGATCTTTTGCGTAGATAGCACAAACCCGAACCACGTCCAAAGGGAAATCCCTTGGACCATGTTTCCTTCTGCACCTATGGAAGAATATGGTCAACGTTTGTTCTACTTTTGTTTAGCCTGCAATACATCCAATTGTGTAGTCAAAGTGCTCAGAATATCTATTTTGAAGTTTTCTAAGAGATTACTGACTTCAGTTCACGTAACACCCCCGCTGGTAATATTGTTATTTCTAGTGACGGGGATATGCATCCCTGATCTGGTCCGTGAACTTCCTCTAGAGCACCTGATGCATAGTAGGACGATGTCGTCATAAGCCTCTTGATAAATTCACCCTTCCCCATTAAATTCAATGTTTCTACCCATTCATATTTTATACCCTTAATCAAAGTTGCCTTAAGAACTTCATCTGGTAACGTGCCATAGGATGATCTTTGTAAATTATATTGAAATATTTCAACATATTCTTCTAATGATTCATTTTCTTTTGCAATCATTTGAAAGATTTTGTCTTTTAAGTCTCTAGTTCTACAATAATCCTGATATTTTGTCAAGAAGCCTTGTTTCATTTCGTCCCATGAGTTTATAGTTCCCCCTCCCAATCCCATGAACCAGCGTAGAGATTCTCCTTTTAGAGTGGAGGAGAACAATTTTAGTTTTTGGGGTTCAGAGGTGTAATCATACCCTCCACATAGGACATCAAATTCAAATAAGAATGTGTCTGGATCTTCTGAGATTAATCCATGAAAGGTTGGCAAGTTTCATAGGGGAATTGCCTTCATGGGGGCATTGGAGATTGGATCAACTATCGAATATTCAAAAGTGGAAGTATGGGGACGTTGTGGATTTGGTTGTGCCATTTGATATAAAATATGCCAGAAATCTTCAGGGATTTCTTGATCCGGTTACTTTATTTGAATTGATTGGTTATCTGATCCTCTAGGGGATTTGATTGCACTTCCTCTATCTGGGATTTTGGGTATGCCTTCTTCTTTCACAAGAGATTCATGCTCAGTTGGTGGGTCTATCTCGGCTATCCCACTGGTTTCTTGATCCAAAAATGAAGGTATTACTGATAAATCACAAGTTAGTTTAATGTACTTTTTGCATTGGATCGTTAAGAATGCGAAATACATAAATTTGTTATCTTGTTTGCGGAATATCAAATGTGACTTTTACTTGATACTTATTAATGTATGAAGATATCAGCCATTAATATTCATGCTGTAAATGAAGAGAATAGAACAACAAAATAGAAAGAGAAATAGAGACAAGAGGTTGATAACAGAGTTCACCAAACGTTGGCTACATCTCAGGGCCCGCTTCCAAGTGGTGGACCTCTTTATTGCTCTTTAAAATGCTCAAAGTTCTCTTACAATTCCCTTTGCTATTACATTACATGCTTCATGTCTGATATGTAATACCTCCTTGCTTAGATTCATGCATGCACCATCAAAATCCTCTCAACAACATGAGAAAAATGCCTCTCAAAACATGAGAAAAGGACAAAATTTACAAACTGCTCCTTCAAAACCCTGCATCAAAAAAAGTCTCCTACAAGCTTTAAAAAGATTGGTTCTTATATTTTTCAAGGCTCATATGAGGAATCCCAACTTCCCTCAAGATCTGGCCTCTTTTTGCGATCAAATCCCCCTTCAAATGGCCTAAAATCCTCAAAAAATCCATTTTCTAGGCATAATATCAGTCAAAAATCACTTCTGTATAGTTAAAAACCCATTTTTTCTAAAAAATACACAATAAGCCCCCTTGGGCTAGTGCGTTCCCCTTCTATAAGGTCACATGAGCTTCACATGGCCAAGTGCTAGCCCAAAATGGCTAAGCGCTGGCCCATACTTACGCTAGCTCCTGGTTTTGGGGCGCATCTCATGTGGCCTCGACCTAACCAATAAAATATGTGCGCGCCCTTGTAGGATTAGGCCCCTAGCCTTGTGGGATCTGCTTGAGATCCAAGGGCTAGGGTCTATCAAAATCCTCATGCATATGGTTATGTTTAAGCCCCCACGCTCCAGGTTATATGAAATAAAAGTCGACCACAGGCTGGGGCTTAGCCCCAACCCCCTCCTTTTTGCGCCCTACTAAACATTAGAACATATATATATTTAATTACATTTGATTTAACAAGTAATACATGGGCGCATTGGTGTTGGGTCATTTGTTAAAGATCTTGGCCTTGGTGGGTGGTCATGGGTTCAAAACCCATCGACCCCAAAATTTTTGGAACTTGCCATATGAAATGTTGACTGGGTGCCACGTGGCTGCCCAAGCCTGGGCCACATGGCACCATCTCATTTGCCCAAACTTTGCCACATGTCCAACTCTGATTGGATCTGCCATCCACATCTGTCCAGTGAACTCTTGCCACTTGTCTCACTGTCATTGGTCTAAGTCTGCCTCATGAGGTGTCGTTGGTGATGTCATGCTGATGCCAGCGTTGACTTTTGGACAGTTGACCTTTGAATTTTTACCTGTTTGGGTTTTCGATCATAATGCGATAACTTTTGAATATAGAGCCCATTTGAGGAATTAAATATACTACCAAAATCAGCGCAATGAGTCAGTCACAATGGAATTGGTTTTGATCCAATTCTGAGAACTTTGATTTTTGAGCATTTTTTTTTAGCCTAGGGAGCCTCCTGGATCATTTCTCCTTCTCCTTCATCTATATTACAAGAGTTTCCCTCTTCTAAAGGGTCGAGGGGTGGAATATTTGTGCTCTAAAAGTTTTGCTTAGTCCCTTCAATTTTTCTATGGATCTCAGCATGGACTGCAGTTGGTGAAACTGCCACCTGAGGGATTCAGGTAGATCCTTTTCTAGGTCCAACCAAAGCTTGAGATTCTTGTTTTCAGATGATGTTGTCTATGAAAGTGCTTATTCTAGGGAGAACTGAGCCTTGGGCTTTGGTAATTTTTGGTGGGGGTTTTGGCTTTTCAAAATCTTTCTTCTTAGTCATACACACTTCACACAACAACGAAAAAAAGAAAAAAAACTCAAGAAAGAAAAAAAAAACACCTATGCTACCTCTTGTTGTGTCATCTGGAGGTAGGCGCTGGCATAAGTATCTTACTTATCACCTGCGTAGGTTCTTACCTTCCATCTTCAATACCTAGTCCTCCAGAGGCACAATCTATGCTACCTTTGACATTCTTCCCTGGAAACGACGCCAAAATGTTGGGCTCTAAAGATGTCTAAAACAACCTTAGTCTAACATTAATTTATCAACTCGAGGATTCGTATTTTATCTCAAAGAACATCAGCAATGTCTATGCAGATAGCTTATAGAGGATAAAATCATGTAGTTAAAATAGATATGATTTTATCAACAATCAAGTTCCTCAAACATTCATTAAAGATTCTAGGAATTGAAATCTAAAGCTATGGAATGGAAAAGAATTAATTAACCTATTGAATTCATTGTAAAAGAAACAATTGAATCTAAGTACAGACTTGCAGAATTAGCTATTGCTATGAATCAAATTGTTGGAAAGGAAAAGGAAAATTATTCTACCTATGCAAAGAAACAGGAATTGCCATCTAATTGAAAAGGGACAACAATCGTAATCCTATCGAAAGAAATGACAACTATATTTTAAGAGAAAGGAACATTAATTGTAAACTAAGTGAAAGGAACAACAATTGTAAACTAAGTGAAAGGAACAATAAGTGTGAAATTATGAGGAACTATCACGCATCAAATCTCAGTAATGGAAATTGGAACAACAATCATCTAATGCTTCAAGAACATCTATCTTTTGCAATTGACATGGAATCTTCAGCACACTTATGCAGTCATTTAAATATTGTAAAAGAGAATCGAATCACAAAAAATAAATTGAACTGATACAAGTACAAGTCGAATAGTAGCTCCTTCAGACTGGGCCCTTGGTCCGTAGAAGCACTGCTATTGGAAATTTAGTATATAGAAATGGTAAAACCGCTCGAAGCTTTTATTAATTTCATAACTGGTACAACATGTTACAAAAACTTCTAACACATAGCAAGTCTAAGTTCTAAGTTCTTGGATGCAATTCTTCTTTTCTTTCAAGGTCTATTTTACCCTTTATATATTACAATAGTCTAGGTAAATTAAGCTATCCTGAGGATCGAAAAATCCTCAGGATTTCTTTACTATTATAAAGTTACAATATGAGAAACTCAATCATCTTCAAAACTACCTTGCGCCATGCAATCCTCAACCTCCAATAGCTTGCGCATATTCAATATTTCCTTTTCTATCTTGGGTTTGACAATATTTAACTAATCCTATAATAAAACCAGACAATTCCAATCATATTTAGTATCTATGTAATCTAACTTTATTAGTAATGCAAAAGAGTATATTATTCATTTTCTATTCTATTTGCTCCTAAATAACCGAAAAGTCAATCAAGATGATATCATGAAATGTGGGAAAAAGGAAGATATTTATACCTTTTTCATAGCCTACCAACTGGTGAGCCAGTTATTATAAGATAGGATGCTTATGTTTTTATTAGGCTAGATATCCTATATGTTAAAGGGCAATGCACCTATTTTTATATATGCCTCATCATTAATATAAAATACATCGTTGCACATAGACCGAACATGGTAAGAGAGTATGGGGGACTAAATTCCACTAGTTAGGGAAAGGGAGGGGCCTAAAATTTAAGGAAAAGGGGCTAATCTAGGGAGCTTAAGACCCAAGTAACAATAACTGGGTGGAATTGGGGAAAAGCCACAATTTTTGTTTTTAAATTCACGAGAAAATGGAGAAATCCAGCCAAGTGGTGAGATACTATTGTTTTAATATTTGTTCTAGCAAATTCAGATCTAGAATGGGTCAAATTTGAAGTTACAGTGAAGCCATGGTAGATGGAGCGAGTTTAGTGGTTAAAATTCTCAATTCGCGAATTGATTTTGGATAAATTCATTCCAGAAATTTCAAATTACAACGATTTTTTGTTGCATAGGTTGAACTGGTGTTATCTGGGTGAAATTGAACAAATTTCATGGTTGCAGAATGTCGATGGTAAATTGGAGAGAAGGTTAACCTAAAAGCCCCAATTTCTACAACGAAATTCACAAGGAATTGATGCACATAAAAATGAAAGTGCATAGGTGGGCGCACTAAAAATGCATGATGTGCAGTGAAAAGTTTGTGATAGGTAAAATTTGGAACTGCACGGCAAGATATTAACATGTTGGTGAGTGCCCTAAATTTTGGCACCACACGGAAAAATGTTAGTGTGAAAGTGTGTGCGCTAAATTTTGGTGTCGTGCAGAAAAATGTTGGTGTACAGGACCGCGAGATCAATTTAGAATTACGAGGTGTGCACACATATATTAATGGTGCACGTAGTGTGCACAGCATTGTTTGAGCACAGAGAAACTCTTTTGGTGCGTGCGCAATATGAGTATATGTTGTTGTGCGACAGTTTAGTTAATGGTGCACGCAGAGTATTGGTGTGTGGTGGGGGTATACTAAACTTTGGCATGGTGCAACGCGTAGAGTGAAATGCATGCAGAATGTCAGCACACGATACAAAAACTACACACAGGAGGTATTAGTGCAAGAACTGAAAGTGTGCGCAGTGGATATTTCTCGTGTGACATAAAAGTAGTGCATGCGAAGTGATAAATATTGGTTTTAAAGTGCGTGAAGCATGATTTACCTTGTGTTGTTGCTACACTTGGTAAATACGGATGCAGAGATTGAAATTTTTGTACATGAAGTTGTTTGGAGGGTGAACTACAACAGAGAATCAGTGATTTTCTACAACCTTTTATATCATTTGAACGTCATCTTTTTCCAATGCCGATCCGGATTATTTTCGGCATGAAATGAGAGCGGAGATATAATAAAGAAATGTACAGAGATATTGCAGATATTCAATAATATAACAGAAATGTATCAGAGACGCAACCATAAACACAGATATACAGTAATACATGATTTCTATTAATCAAAGAAATGTACAGAGACTGTAAAAATACAGAGTGAAAGACTCGCTAGAATGGTGGCAGCTTATCTCTGAGAAGATATGTGATGGCTACTCGCATTCGCAAGAAGATGATTACAATGAGGCTCTGAAGGCCCTTTTACAATAAACAGGAATGCCAAAATTCCTAGACATCCAAAAACCAAACCCTGGGAGATGAAGCGCCAAAAGTCATGTGGGCCCCGTTTGGGTAAGTTGGTGCATCAACTTCCCGGGGTCGTAACTTTTGCATACGATCTCCGTTTTAGGCATATGATAGCTCGTTGGAAATATCCATCCAAGGCCTACAATGCTTGAGACAAAATAGCATAATTAGATGGGATTTTGTGAGAGCAACATACCCAAAAAAACATTGTTTAGGGCCTCAAAATGGCCCCGGAAGTTCCGGACCCGAAAAAAATGCTAAAAATAGTAAATTACCAAAATTTCTAGAAACATGTTTTGGGCCAGTTGGAGAAGGTGGGTGGCCACCGATATCCACCTGGATCAATCTTCCATCCTTAGGAAGCAATGGTCTCCATTGCATTGAGTTCCCGAGGAAGAGGGGAAAGCGATTGCTGAATATGAATCTTGGTGATCTGCTTGCCTTGCTGGAGAAGTGGCGTTGCTTAGCTTGTTGAGGGCTATCACGAACCTTTGGCTGAAAGGTTTGGACCTTTTTAACTAGTCTGGCTATTTTAGATGACTGTGTGTAGAAGGAATCTTTGTGCTTTGCTACAACCTTGTCGACCTGCTTCTGTTGGATAGAAGGTGCTTGGACCGAAGATGTGGTGGTTGCAGTATCCTTCTGTTCACCCTTTGAACAGATTGTGGAGAAGATGAATTTTGTAG
>JASDQU010109490.1:17526-35173 GCA_032191745.1 Picea mariana
ATGGGATCTCATTCATTCATCAGAGGATTCAAACATGGGTCTAGAAATGTGGATATAAGCAAGTGCCAATGAAGAAAATATCTTTAGGTCAAACGACCATCATTGATCAACAGGTGAGAGGGATGAAATATTTTCCATGGATCCTTGTTGGTCCAACCTGTTCACCATGAGAGAGCGATATAGGAATTGGACATTGTGTGGCATGCAAGTTGGGTGTACCAACATGATCAGATCCATTGAAGGTCAAAACCAATATTTTTTGGATCTGGGGGAGGTCCTATGGGTGTCTCATCATCATAACATTTAGTGTTTAATGTTTGGTGCTCCATGAGAGTAAAACCCCGATGAATTTGGAAGGTTTCATGGAATTCGAAACAATTGAGAGGTGATTTATGGGTAGTTGCCACATCGGTGCCATGTTAGTGCCACATCATATGGAAAGGGTGGTAGGAATCCACGTGGATGCCACATGGAAGTAAGGTGGATTTTGATCATGAGAGCCTAGATACTTCAGGAGGCTATAACCTTAGATTCTAAGATCATATTTGAGCATAGTTATAGTCATTGAAAATATATCGACGAGTAGAATCCATCTGTGGTCCTTAGGGTCATACCTAAGTTGATTTGAGGAAGATAAATCTTAACTTCCCACCAACCTAAGAGAGGATTAGGGGGGCGAGTGTGTTACAGAGTGGTATTAGACTAGAGTTGAAGATCTAGGCTTGAATGGGTCACCTAGAGCACTTGAAACCGTTTTACAAAACTTTTGATTTTGTTTAAAATGTATGTTTTAAATTGGTAATGTGATTACTAATAATGATTGATATTTCAACACATAGAACATACTGAAAGGAAACATAGGTGAACAATATGGTATAGTATGGATGACACCTTGAATTTTAGATATGAAGAGTTTGATGGTCAGAGGGATAGAGAAACCCCTCCATATTTGATGTAAACTATTACAAGTATGAAGGTAGACAATGAGAGGCTCATGATAGCTCAAGCCAAACATGAAGAATTGAATGCATTGTTACTACAGAGCCTATTAGAGATTCAAAAATGTTTGCAGCAAGGCCCAAGTAATGCATAATTTCAAAAATCAGAGAGGTTCAAAACGCCTTCAGATGCTCAGAAGCACGGATTAGATTAGAGAGACATGGGAAAGAGTTCTTCCTGAAAGAGGCATCAAGATGCCAAGAAAGAAATATTGGGTGGAAGTGTTTCCACAAATTTGTCTATTAGGAAGACTACTTCAATAGAGTTTTCCAGTAGTAGCACCGAGTCAAATGTTCGTAAGAAGAAAAAGAGGAATAATTCTTAGATTTGTTTGACTGAAGAATTCAAGAAGTCTAAGCCACCTACCTTCGATGGAGAAATTAAGAAAGGAGAAGAAGTCGAGGCATGGTCGTTTGGTTTGAAGAAGTACTTTCAAATACATAACTATTCCAAAAATACCAAGGAAAGGATTTATATTTTTAATTTCAATGGAGGAGCTTCCATTTGGTGGGAAGACCTCAAGGAAATTAGGGAATTGAAGGAAATCAAATTGACCTAGAAAAAGTTTGAAAAATATTTCTGAAAAGCATACCTATCGGAGAAGTATTATGATGATAAAATTAAGGAATTATATGAACATAATATGGGAAAATTTACAATGGATGAGTATGCTAAAAGGTTTATGGATATGTTGAGGCATGTCCCTTACCTCAAGGATGAGAAAGTGAGAGTGCAACATTTTCACAATGGGTTTCCATAGTCGTACCAGGAACGAATTGAGTTTGATAAACCCAATACATTGGAGGAAACTGAATATTGGAGGAAACTATTCAGAAGGACAAGTGTTGTTATGATTAGTCTAAGCATAAGCAAGAGCCTTCATAAAACTAGAAGAGGAAGGACAATATTGGATTCCATAATAAAGGATTCAAGACATTCCCATACAAGAACTCAAGGAAGGGTGCACAGTTTGGTCAACCAAGTAGAAGTATGCATCAACATAATTTTGCATCTTAGAGTGGGAATAAGTCAACAGAGAAGGAAAGATAAAGAGAAAAGGAGCCCAATAAAGGACCTTTGCAATATTGGGGGTGTGGAGAACCAAACCTATTGAGGGATTTTCCTCATAGGCAACATGACAACATAAAGGTATATAATGTACAAGAAGAAGCTATGGTAAACTATATAGCCATAAGGATGTTGAGAATATATGTAGCTGTGGAGAATCAATAATCTTATCACCAAGAATCTATGGAGGACTTGGAAGGTATTATTTCCAATCAACCTATCTTTGTTTTAATTGACCCGGGATCTAACCTCAGTTATATTTCACCTCATGTTGTTGAGGCATGTTCATTACAAAGAAAGAAACATGTGAGAGAATGGTTGGTTCAATTGTCCACTGGAACTAAAAGGAAATCCGCTGAGCTCATAAAAGCATGTCCAAATGATATGGATGGATTGCAGACTCAGGAAACATCGAATATCCTACCCCCAGGTTCATAAGATGTCTTTTTGGGAATGTTTTGGATAGTTGTGTACAAGGAAAACCTGATTTTTTTGAAAATGTTTTGGAATGTGAAGATAATGAGGGTAATGCAATAATTTTGCAAGGCATTTAGAAGCTTGTTTCAATAAGGAAAATATCATGATTTCAACTCAAGAAGTTCATATGAAAATGGTTCCCCTTGTATTCTATACAAATAGTTACCTCAATAGAAAGAAAGGAGCTAAAGGATGGAGATCATCCAGTGCTATGGGAATTCAGATATGTGTTTCTATAAGGAGTGACAAGACTACCTCTGAAAAGAGATATTTATTTCTCAATAAATCTTGTTCCTAGAGTAGTACCAACTTCAAAAGTGCCTTACAGGATAAGCACACTAGAGTTGGTGGAGCTGAAGGTGCAGTTGAAGGAAATTTTGGATAAAGGTTGCATTAGGTCGAGTCTATCTCCATTGGGGGGAACACCAAACCGTTTTGTAAAGAAGAAAGATGATACCTTGAGTCTGTGCATTGACTATAGGTAGTTGAACAAGATTACCATCAATACCAAGTGTCCTTTTCCTAGGATATATGGTCTCTTTTACCATCTCAGAGGAGATACGCATTTTCAAAGACTGATTTAAGTTCATGGTCTAATCAAGTCAGGATTAAGGACAAGGATATCCACAAGATATACTTTAAAACAAGGTATGAACACTATGAGTTTTTAGTGGTTCCATTTTGGATTACAAATGCACCAACTACATTCATGTGTTTAATTAATAGTGTTCTCAACAAGTATTTGGACAAGTTTGTCATAGTATTTGTGGATGACATTTTGGTGTATTCCACGAACAAAGAATAGCATGAAGAGAATCTAAGGATGGTTCTACAAGTGCTGAGAGAGCACCAACTGTATGCTAAATTCAACAAGTGTGATTTCTTTCGAAAGGAAATCCAATATTTAGGCCATGTAATCTTAGTAGGAGTGGTAGCAGATCCTGAAAAGATCAAGGAAATTATGAATTGGCCTTCCCTTGAGAATGTGAGAGAAGTAATATCATTCATGCTATAGGTTGAATATTATAGAAGGTTCATAAAGGGATTTTCCAAGATCGATAATATTTTTACCTCATTGCAAAGGAAGAGGAAGAACTGTGTATGGTCACTAGAGTGTGAAGAAAGCTTCCAACAATTGAAGCCTCTTTTGACTAATGCCCCTTTTTGAATATTACAGACCCAGAAAAGGATTTCCTGGTTTTCATTAATGCTTGCAAGGAAGAAATAGGAGGGGTTATTATGAAATATGTACAAGTGATCTTCTATGAATCACAAAAATTAAATGAGCATGAGAAAAAGTATGTTAATCATGATATAGAGTTGGAAACAATCTTGCATGCGTTAAATATGTGGAGGCACTACTTGCTTAGGAGAATATTTGTTCTAATGATAGACCAATGTGGTCCTAAGTACCTATTTGACCATCCAAGGTTGAATTCTAGAAAGGCTAGGTGGATGGCGTTGATCAATGAACTTGATTTTTAAATAAAACACATTAAGGGAAAGGAGAACAAAGTGGAAGACACACTCAACTAAAGCGTTCATACATTAGACTTAGAAACAACAAGTGTAGGGGATTCTAATGTCAAGAAGAGGATTAAAACCCTCCTACATGAATACAAGTTATTCAATCAAGTCATAAAAGGGATACAACAAGAACCCGGGGAAAAGAAATATGAAGGATCTCATCATGAGGATAATAACCTGTTTTTGTATAATAATAGGTTGTATGTGCCTAATTCAACATATTTGAAACATATGGTTATGGATGAATTAGATAAAATACCATATGTAGATCACCATGGTTACCAAAAAATGCTGACAAAAATAATGCATTTGTACTTTTGACCTGAAATGAAGCAAGACATTGACGATTACATTGTTAAGTTCTTAGAGTGCCAACAGGTAAAAGTTGAGCACAAACATGATACTGGGTTATTGCAACCTTTACCTATTATAGAATGGAAATGGGAAACGATTTCCATGGATTTCATTACAGGTCTACCCAAGATAGTCAAGAAACATGATGTGATCACGGTTGTAGTGGGCAAGTTGAGAAAGGGAACTCATTTGATCCCTACTAAGTCTACTTTCAAAGCCATAGAAATTGCTAACATTTTTATGGAAGAAATATTCAGATTACATGGTTTTCCCAAGACCATAATCTCGGATAGAGATTCCAAGTTCACTTCAATTTTTTAGAAAATATTGTCCATAGGCTTAAGGATACAATTGGAATTTAGCATGACCTAACATACTCAAATAGATGGTTAGACTGAAAGAGTGAACAAAATTCTAGAGTACATGTTGAGGATGCATTTTATGCATCATCCCAAGCATTGGAAAGAGTATCTACCTTTGGTATAATTCACCTACAACAATGGTTACCAAGAATCATTTAAGATGATCCTATTTGAGGTTTTGTATGAAAATGTCATGCTTGGAACATAATTGCTGAAAGAAATGGAACAACTCATGGTTAAGATAAGGTAGAATCTAAAAGTATCTCAGGATAGACAAAAGAGTTATGCAGTCAGCAAGAGAACTTACAAAGAGTTCAATGTGGAGGATCAGGTGTCTCTCCAAGTRAAACCCAAGAGAATTTCCCTAAGAATGGGGATGTGTGCTAAGTTATCACCCCACTAYTGTGGACCTTTTGAAGTCCYGGAGAGAGTAGGACCAATMRCATACAAAATTTCTTTACCACCTATTGTTAGAGGTCATAATGTGTTCCATGTGTCTTTGTTAAATAAATATGTACATGATTCTAATCATGTTATTGGAATGTGATACATGTGGAACCAAACAGAGAATTCTAGCCCAAACCTCAATGCATCATGGAAAGGAGAGAAACAATTATTTTGGAACCAAGCCATTGTGCAGGTTAAGGTGAAATGGAATCACTTTTGAGCAAATGAGGCTATATAGGAGCTAGAAGATTCCATGATAATGGAATACCCACTTTCATTTTCACTGTAATTATATATACATAGTGTTTTAAACACCAAAGAAAATGTTTCTTTAAGAGGAGGGGGAATGTAACACCCTATTTCCACTCAAGAATGTAATTATGAAGCATGTAATCTTGTTTTGATTAATAAAAGAAACCAAATCACTGATTGAGAGGGAACAAAATTGAATGTATTGGACATGATACACAAGTGGGAATTGACAAAGAAGGGATCGATTGAGTGGCTGGGTCAAGTGGAACTAGGATGTTTTTATGAACAAAATGGGAAGCTTGTTTAACAAACTAATTTAATCTTTCTAAGCATTAACTTACACCTTCTAGCATGTCCGATATTAATGGAGCCATGTGACCAGTTATGGAAGGTTAGGGAAGTGGTTGAAATTGTTCATGGTTGTTCATGGATTGGTCACTTAAGGGAGGAAATGGACAATTTAATGACCTGACAACAAGACACCATGGAATTTCCACTTTAGGATGGGAATCACATGCTACAGGTTGCATCTATAGGAAGGCATGAGAATCCCAAGGGGATTGGTTGAGGAAGTTAACCAAGGTTGAAAAAACCACCAAACACAACACACTAGACATATAAGAAGTAGACCACCAAGAGACAAGGAGAGTAAGAATATTAGAGGGAGCTAATTGATAGACATTAAGAGAGTGGCATCAGAAAACAAAATATGAAGGAACTTGAGGAGAGAAAGAACCTAAGAAATAACTTAAAAGAAACATATTCATGGAGAAAAAAGTGTCATGAATAGAGGTGTTAGTGAGCATGGGTTAAAGAGAAGTGTTCACATAGGCCTATTTTGGGGAGAAAAGCCAATTTTGGAGTGTGTGCCATATATTGAAGAAAAGAAGCATGCAAAAGATGGAAGAAAAGAAACATGCCAAAGAATGAGGAAAAGAAGCACAATGCACATGCAAAAAAACCTAGCCATGTTAGGGTTAGGGTTTTTTATATGATTGTAATGGTTATGAGCCAATAGAGTTGTATAAATAAAGGGCTAGGAGGTATAATAGAGGTTGGTGAATGAGCTAGAGAGGGAAAATAGGGTTAATGACTGAGCGATTAGCAGAAGACTGGATTTGTAGGGTTAGGCCACATGTTGTAGAGCCTGGTGTGGTCTAGTCCACCTCACGGATTGATCTTGTCATATATATTTTTTGTTATAATCATGGAGAATGTAAGGTGTGCAACGCTGTCTTTGAAGAATGATCAATAAAAGAGAAGAAGAGACAAATCTTTTTGGGCATAGCCTAGGGGGGATAAACCATGGTAACCATGTTGTGTTAATGGGTCTGAATGGTTATTTTATTGTTTCTTCTATCAATCAGTTAAAGAATGGATGTTTATCTTAGATTATTATAGTGCACAACATGCATGCATGGTTTCCTTGATGAATGAACAATAGATATAAATGAATGAGTAATAAATATGATGTAGAAGAATAAGGCACGCTTCACATTCCCAACCCTTCCATGACTGCAAACATTTGAGTCCTGCAATCCTCCACAAGTTATCTAAGATGAGACTGCGATGCACACTCTGTGCATGGTGTTGCCTTTTGGTTCACCAGGAGGGATGATAGTTTGAGGGTTTGTTGGAAACCTTTGAGATCATAACCTGGGTCAACCCAAACTTCCAACAAGTTTCAAAATGGTGGGAGTAGATCCCACTATCAAATTACCAGAGTTTTTTGGTGAGGTGCCAGAGGACCCTGAGAAGAATTTATTCATCTGTGAAAAGATCTGGGAGGCGAAGTAGATCACATACAGGGATACAAAAGTGGTGTAGTTGGCTATAACATTCATAGACCGCGCACTAGACTGGTACATGGGCCTTGATGTAAATAGTCAACAAGGAGCACCAAAGGCTGTCGTGGAAGTAAAAATGTTGCTAGTAAATGAATTTTAGAAGCCAAGTTCATAGAACAAGTGTATGAATGAAATGATTGAGATCAAGCATAAACTAAGTGAGTCTGTCTTGGAGATTAATCAAAGGTTTAAATGTCTAAAAGGTAAGTTGAAGTACTCTATTACTTACATGCAACATAGGAAATTATTTGTGAACTCACTATTACCACACTTGAAGTATCCGCTGAGACACCAGAAGTTCCAAACTCATGCATAGGTTTTGCAAGAAGCCCTCAAAGTGGAAGAAAACTAGTATCAACAGACATATCCAACAATAGAAGAGCTGAAAGAGGATATACAGAACCTAGCATTTCAGTTGAACCAGAAGAAGGGGAAGGAGAAGAGAGAAGTTGTCTGGTGCACGTTATGTAGGACATAAGGACTCCATAAGAATGAATGTCCAACCTTTATGAAATGATTGGAAATAAAGGTGCCAAACCCATTTCCTACAGGAGGATCGTGGTGTTAAATTTGTAAGACAAACAGGCATGATCAATATCATTGTCCTATGATGAAGAAGTATAATACAATGCCACAAAGTTCTTACTGTAATTTTTGTAAATCAACAGAAGCCAAGGATCATGGGAAGAAAATCAGCATAGTTACTCGAGGAGGATCCAATACGGGAGACGATGCAGCCAAACATGATCCATCTCAACACTAGTCGGAAAGAAGAACACTGCACCACAGAAAAATTTTGATGCGCAAAAAGAAAAAGAGACGTTTAAGGAGGCCAGACAAGAGGTTCTAAAGGAGGGCATTGAGTCTACATCAACCCTGCAACAAAATCATGGTCAACCAATGTACGAGATGCCACCTTCAATGGATCACACTAGGAAAGGACAACCTTTAGAGCAAGTAAGTAACCTAAAGAATTTTCTGCAGTCATGTGCAAAGTTATTGAATGATCCATCATCCATTAAGGTCTTACAAAAACTTTCTAGAGAGATGCAACGCTAAGGTTGAAGGGAAGTTAGAACATAATATAGTTAATCATCTCCATATGAGAAGAAGAAAAAGTAGGGAATTGAGGTTGAATGCTAACATTGGGGATTTCATACTTTATTTAGGCTTTGAAGTGAATGCGTTACCTAAGAAGACATGGAAATGTATGGGGGAACCCACATTAAAACATTCTCTTGTCCAGTTAAAATTGGAAAATCAACATAGAGTATTATCAATTGGAAGACTAAAAGGTGTGAGAATAGACTTGGATGGAGTGCGCACTGTAGCAGATTTCGAAGATATAGAAATAGTAGATGGCACAACACCCTACCCAGCATTACTAGGACTAGACTGGGCATTTTATTACCAGGCTGTGATCAACTTGAAGTCACATAAAATGATCTTTGAATCAGGTGAGTACAGAGTAATTGCACCATTGGACCCCTCAGAAGGAGAAAGGTATGTAGAGGCGACATGTTTGGATTTGGAAGAAATAAATCAGATATATAGTAATATCGTGTAAGAAGAATATTATGTCAACCCAACTGCAGATGGGGTACTTAGTTGGAGAAGCATTACTTCATGTACCTAAGACTCAGAGACAGGTTTGTAAAACTAGAAGCGGAGGATACATGAAGTATCCACAAGGAGGTGCACAAGAATATAGTGCATAGTAAGGTGGGTCGGTACATAGGTAAGGGAACCTCCCACTTTTCATGGTTTGAATGATCTAGAATAATTTTTGACACACTATGAAGAAGAAGTGTTGTAAAATTAGAGGTTGTTAGCCCTAGATATTTCACTAAAGGAAAAAATTGCAAGATGGTGGGGCATGCACAAGGGAACGACTCAAGACTGGTATCATTGTACAAGGTTACTGCACATTAAATTTTCCATAGAATAGGGGAACAATACATTGTAGAAACATGATGGGAGAGGAAAACTAACTGAGCACATATAGAAATGAATAACTCAATGGAGGCTAACACCACCAGAAGAATAGCCTCATTATTTTATTCATACATTGGTTAGGATACCAGGGAACTGGTACACCGAAGAGGAACTATGCAACGAAACTACATAATGCACAATGTTACAACAAAATTTTATGATAACTTTCTCATTTGAGAATGATAACCCTATGATCAATTCATCCCTAAAGATGATATAGGGAATAATATTTTTTTAGGAACATAATAGATAGACAATCAAGGAATAATTCTTGTTACCATGTTGCAGAGGAAACACCAGAAGAAGAAGATCTGCACAACATCCAAATAACATAGATTGAAGGAGAAAGAGAGGCGGAAGTTCCACCATTGGAATCAAAGGCACTTGATGCACCATTTAAGGTCAAGAAATTCAACATTGGGACATAAGAACAACCTAAAATGGAAATTAATGGAGACTACTGGGATGAATAGTTGCTAGAGAGGATAAAAACATTACTGCATGAATACAATGACATGTTTCCAAAAACCTTTACAAAGATGAAAGGAATAGCCAATGAGCTTGGAGAGAGGAATATACCCCTAAATCCAGATGCTAGACCAATCAGACAAAGACCTTACAAAATGAATCTAGTTTATAAGAAAAAAGTAAAAGCAGAACTTGATAGAATGTTAGAATGTGGTATCATTGAACCAATGTTAGAATCCAAATGGATCAGTCCCACGGTGGTCCCAGAAAATTAAAAAGGGGGAATATGAATGTGTGTATATATAAGGAAATTGAATGATTCTTTCTTACATGATCATTTCCCTACCCCTTTTACAAATGATCTTTTAGAGAATGTGGGAGGTCAGGAAGCATATTCCTTCATAGATGGATTCTCAGGTTATAATCATATTAAAATAGCTCCAGAGGATATGCATAAGACTACATTTTCTATAGAATGGGGATCCTATCAGTATACAATTATTCCCTTTGGACTGAAGAATGCACCACCTATCTTTTCAAGGGTGGTAATAGCTTCTTTTAAGGATTTCATACACAAGTTCTTAGATGTATATTTGGATGACTGGATTTTTTTTAGTCTATTGAAAGATCATGTAGAAGTATTAAGACAAATTTTGGACAGGTTTAGGCAATGCCATATCTCATTGAACATCAATAAATGTATTTTCAATGCACCTTTTGGGATACTATTAGGACATGTGGTATGTAGATAGGGTTACTGGTTGACCCTGCTAAGATTTTTGTAATTGTGAACTTACCACCACCAAAGCCAGTGCATCAGTTAAGATCCACACTTGAACATATAGGGTACTACATGAAGTGTATCAAGGGGTATGCTCATATTACCACACCGATGGAAAAATTGTTGAAGAAGGACACCAAATTTTAGTGGAACGAGGATTATCAGTAGGGATTGTATACTTTGAAGGAGAAGATGGTGACATCACCTATTTTAGTGTTTCCATATTGGGAAAAAACATTTCATGTGCATGTAGATGCATCAAAAATAGAACTTGGAGCAATTTTGGCACAGCCAGGAGTAGGTGACCTAGATCACCCTATATCCTTTGAAAGAAGGAAGTTACCAGAATCAGAGCAGAATTAAAACACAAAATAAAGAGAAGGTCTAGCCATGGTGTATGCACTGCTGAAATTCAAACACTACTTATTAGGAAAACACTTTAAAATGTTCACAGATCATTCTTCCCTCAAATATTTAGTCAACAAGCCAGTGTTAGAGGAGAATATATAGATGGATATTATTGTTTTAGGAGTTTGATTTTGAAGTACTAGTTAAACCAATGAAATTGAATGCAGGACCAGATCACTTATCAAGGATAACCAATGGAGAAGAACCAACTAAATTAGAAGAAAACTTCCTTGATGCACAATTATTTTCAGTACAGATAGCAGATGAGTACTTTGTTGATATCATTTAATTCTTGCACACAGGAGTTGCACCAAAGGAGTTTAGTATTGTATAGAAGAAAAACCTGGTAGTTAGAGCTGCAAACTATCAATTGATTGTAGGTCATTAATACAAGCTGGAAGAAGACAACATATTGAGAAGGTGTGTGATGGAGCATTAACGACCCATTGTTCTAGAAGAATCTCATGAAGGTATAGCCAGAGGATGCTATGCAAGAAAGGATACCGCATAGAAGGTATTGAGCATAGGTTTGTGGTGGAAAATAGTTCATAAGGATGCAAAATAATATTTTCAGAACTGTGATGTCTGTCATAGATTTGGAAAACCCAACATGAGGGATGAGATTCCCCTAAGGCCCCAAGTAACTCTTTAGGTATTTTAAAAGTGGGAAATATATTTTGTAGGACCTATTAATCCACCATCAAGAAGGTCAAGAGCAATATATATCATTATTGTGATGGAGTATTTAACCAGATGGGTAGAAGCAACACCAATCAAGGATTGCCACGCAGAGACAACAACACACTTCGTATTTGAGCARGTGATTACAAGGTTTGAATTTCCCATGATTTTGATGAGTGACCAAGGCACACATTTTATTAAYAGTACTACCATCTAGACTATGACTRAGRAATTTGAAGTCTATCACCAAAAKAGTACACCATATCATCCTCAGGCCAATGGGACAATATAAGCTCTCAATAATATTTTGGAGAATGCCTTGACAAAGATTTTTAATGTTAACATAGATGATTGGGATTTAAAAATACTAGTAGTATTATGAGGATGCAATACTACATTCAAGAAGTTGAYAGGGTAGACACCATTCAAATTGGTGTATRGACAAGAAGAAATGGTGCCATTAGAAATTTTGGTACCYAGTGTGCGCATTGCAACAATCAMAAATATGATAGAAATAGGTGCAATACAAGAAATGTTAAGTCAACTTATGGAACTTGAAGAAGACACAATTCTGGCAGGATTCCACCAAGAGGTGTAGAAAGAAAGGGAAAAATCCTAGCATGATAGACACATAAAAAATAAGATAKTTAAGGAGGGAGATCTAGTTMTCCTCTATGAAAGAAAAATATTAGCTACATAYAGGTAAGTTCAGAATGCATTGGATAGGGCCATATGAAGTGAAGTATGTCACAAATGGAGGATTTGTGCAACTAAAGGACTTGACAAGAAAATAAATGCAGGGTATGGTGAATGGTAGTCAACTAAAACTGTATAGGGAAATTAAACCTAATAACTCTTAGTAGTTGCAGCATAGTGAGGAAGCCTTGTGTATAGTGTACTATAGTAGAAGTTAGGAAAGAAAAATTACAAAAAGACATAAAAAGTATAAAAAGAAGAAAATTTCAAAAGGAGTAGGAAGTTGGTTAGATAACAGAAAACCAGAAAAAGTAACGCAAAGAAGACAAAAAAAATGGGTGACAATAACCTATGATACTACATGCAAGACCTGACTAACAGAAATCAAACACAATGCGTCGAGGAAGAATCACCATAGAAAATTGCAGCACACCGGGAAAAGGGACAATGATCGAAAAAGAAAACATGGTCATCGGAAAAATAAGGCGCGAATCGAACATTTACAAAATTTAAGGAAGCACACCGAAGAAGCTTTAGAACATTTATGAAAGTAAAGGAAGCATCTCTAAGAAGATTTACGACATTTATGAGAGCAATTATATAACTGGAAAGTGTGCCACAAAACCCTCATTGTGAATTTGAGCATACACAGAGCTAAGGAGCACAAAGACAAGCAATGAACAAGATATTTTGAAGACATTAGCAAGTGGATTTTAGCAGTAGTGGGAATATTTACGCAAGATGGCACCACCAAAATTCAAAGCACTGAGAAAAGAGGCAAGAAAAACCTGAAGCAACACCAGGTCATCGTAGGAATCCGTATGGGAATTATGAGCTCATAGACAGTGATAGGAAGTGGCCGATGTCAACACCATTCCTTCACCACATGATGAACCAATGAGTGCCACAATGGTGGAGGAGGAGGAGCAATATCCTGTGATAGTAAGGATGGATATTTATCTACAGAGAAATGGGGAGGGACAGAGCCATTATGTGTTAGAAACCCTGAGGTAACAACCCAGGGTCGAAGTATCCCACCAAACCAATGGTGTTTATACTGAGAGAATAAAATCTAAGGGGTAAGGACACATCATAACCAAAGAGCTACCATAGCTACCATAACTAAGATATGGAAAGTCCTAGTTATAACCAAAGAGCTACCCAAGTACAAGGAAACTGAAGCAGGCTCATCACAGACATATGCAAGAGACATAATAACAGTGACACAAGGCACTAAAGAAACAGGAGGAAGTGCAACAACAAAGAAACCACCTCAGAAGAAGAAGCCAAGCCCTAATCTAGTGACACAGAAAAAGGACAACACACTAAATATGAATGGGAAGACATGTAAGAAGGACAATGTCCTAGTGTAGGAAGAATAAGTAGGTGGGCACATGGTAGAAAAATAACTTCCAACGATGAAAATCCCAACAAATGCAGGGCCACCCAAAAGGTCGTTCATACAAAAAGGGGGGCCGTAATAGAAAGTCAAGGAATATAAGGACATCCTAAAATACACAATTACCAGGGATGATGCAGAGTTGATAGAAGAGGAACTTCACAACTGCACGACTGAATCATATGAGGAGGTAGAGAACCAAAGGGAAATAATTATGCAAGACTTGATGGAGGTTAGATAGGTCCTAAAACGAATACAAGAAATACAAACATGGGATAAAGGAAAGGGACCAATGCAATGATTGACAGAGGAAGAGGACAGAACTGCTCACGACGAAGAAGAAACAATAAAAATCATAGTGCAGATAAGTCCAAATTTCATCATTACACGGGACATGCTATAGATAGAGGAGGAAATAGTGTAGAAGCTTCTAAAAGACTTGGAACAATTGGATTTGGTTTTAGAAAAAATACCAATGAAATCACTGTACATATTGCAATTCAGCGTCACAAAGGAGGTACATTCACGGCCCAGGGATGATTCCACATAAATGGAATTTTACAAGGATGTTAAGGAAATGCTACAACTGACAATGTAGAAATTCTATATGGAGAAGCGAGAAGAGAAGCAACGTGCAGATAACCTAGAAAAGAAACTATAGGAAGTCTTCAAAACGATCTCGGAAAAAGTTCAGGAAACAAATAGTAGCACAGAAGAACATATACATATCATCACGCAGACAATCGAGGGGTATAGGAAGGAGATAGAGGAAATAAAGGAAAAACTTACACCTACAACCCCTCCTTAAGTCACAACCAAGAGAGAACAACACGAAGCTCTACAAACAAGTATGATTGCAAGGGAAGCCAAGGAAGTCGCAAAACTCTTTGATAAGACTGTGCAAATATGGACTATTCTTGAGGAAGACAAGAAGGTTCAATAGTTGGATTAACAAGAAGGACAAGTCAATGTTGTAATGAAGTATTTGAAGCACCGACATAAGGTAATGAGCATGCAAGAGATGAAGAACCTGTAGATGGAACTAAAGACTGCACAGAGAAATAAAAGGGCAAGGCATGCTCAATTGGATCCACTATAGGAGAAAGTAACGAAAATAATTGCAGAACTAGAATAGGTTCTTACAAAGAGTGAAAATTTACTGAACAAACATATTAAAATGCAGATGGTAGAGGCTCTAATAGAGAAATATGCACATGAGAAAGCAAAAGGGGAGAAACTAGCAAGAAAGTTTCACAATTTGGAGAAGGTTGTGCAGGGAGCACACACCGCCTGGGTGGCTTGAGACGAGCCACATGTTAGTGTTGGGGGCTTGTTAGCACAGACCTATTTTGGGGAGAAAATATAATTTTGGAGCATGCATGCCATATATTGAAAAAAAGCAGGATGCCAAAGATGGAGGTAAAACATCATGCCAAAGATCAAGGAAAACCACCATGGCACACATGCAGACAAACCTGTCTATGTTAGGGTTAGGGTTTTTGGTATAATTGTAATGGGTATGGACCAATAAAGTAGTATAAATAAAGGCCTAGGAGGTCTAGTATAAGTTTTTGAATGAGATATAGAGTGGGAAAAAGGGTTAATGAATAAGCAATTAGGAGAAGAGTGGGTTTTTGAGGGTTAGGCCACAGGTTGTGGAGCCTGGTGTGGTCTAATCCACCTGATAGATTTTTATTGTCATAGTGTTTGGTTATAATTATGGAGAATGCAAGGCATGCAACATTGTCTTTGAATAATGATGAATAAAAGAGAAGAAGATACAAATCTTTGTGGACCTAGCCTAGGGGCGGTGAAGCACAGTAACCGTGTTGTGTTAATGGGTGTGAATGGTTATTTTATTGTTTCTGATATCAATTGGTTAAAGAATGGATGTTTAGCTTAGATTATTACAACACACAACATGCATGCATGGTTTCCTTGATGAATGAACAATATCTCTAGATGAATGAGTAATAAATATGATACATAAAAATAATACATGCATCACATTCCCAACCCCTTCCATGAATGCAAATATATGAGTCCTGCAGTCCCACATAAGCTATCTCGGATGAGACTGTGTTGTGCACTCTGTGTGTGGTGTTTCCTTCTGGTTTACTAGGAGGGATGATAGTTTGAGGGTTTTGTTGGAAACCTTTGAGATTAGAGCTTGGGTCAGCCCAAATTTCCAACAAGAAGAGAGAGATTTCCTTGAAGAAAATAGGAAGCTCATCCAATTTAAGATTGATCACCCTGAAGTAGAGAAGACCTGAATCTAGACTAGAGCAATAGTGGGCTATATCTTGGCACTTACTGGAAAAAAAACGACACTATTAAGGGGAGGTCGTTGAAGGAATTTTTAGCAGAGATGGGAAGCTCAATGGGAAGGGGGAAACTTTTTTTGTTGTCAAAGGAGGAATAAGAGTATCCTTCCTAGATCATCTTACATTTGGGAACCAGTTGAATCATTCCCCTTGTGGTATCATGGATTGGCACTAGGGTGGCATACTATAGGAAGGCACTCTAAAGTATGTCCTAAGGTTGGGAGGAAACGTTTCCTCTCTTAGTCATTTGGTGTTGGAATTTCCTTCATCAGATAAGTGTATAAATTGGTTTGTTTAATTATGTTTAAATGTTATAAACATGTATCGTCTTATTTAAATTGAAAATGTGATTGCTTATGATCAATGAATTGAACCTATTAGAGCTTGGAATATGTTTGTTATGGTGTTTATTTGATCTGATAAGTCATGAAAACAAACAATTAAAGACACCTTGTGTCGTTATGAACCTTACAAATTTGAGTGGAAAGTTTGCAAGATATGGAAACAAACTTAATTTACCCGATGGTGTTAGTTCTCTAAAGTCAGGGAGGTATCCATAAGGAATGGAGGAACTTAAACACTAAGGATATCACGATGTTTACATGGAAATCTTTCAATATATGGAAGAATATCATATCTAATGAGATTGATAGGCTTATGATGGTACTGGAGTCGTCTTTCTGACTCTTGAAGACTTGTTYAGAAACCTAAAAAATGGCTAAGTCCTGAAGTTAGACCCTKAAACCAGTAGAAAATAATTTGTTGAATCTCCTCCATTCATCATGAGAGGCATCATCATTGAGATAAATTTAGCATCGAGGCTTATGTAAAATTCAATGACGATGACGAAGAAGTAATGATGGGATGGGGAAATTTGGTTCATCGGGCGTGACCTCGATGTGATATGGGTTGTTGGTGTCAGATATATTATCGTCAAGGAATGGAAAGTTGACGAAGTGGGTGTTGAGACCTTAGAAGTCCTGAAGATGATAAAGGCTTGAGGACTGATGAGAGTTTTCGATCGATATGTAGGTGTTTATGGCTAGAATTGACCATGACAAACATTTAGGGTATCACCCAATCATGCTCCCATTTACACCCTTTTTCCATTTTTGGTGGTGAACCCAACAAGTTATGATGGGACTAGTTACCCTTATTTAAAACTATTCTAAACTAATTTTTAATGTAAAATAATCGTATCTAAAATAATTATAATACAAACCAAATTTTAATCTAATACTAATCTAACTTAATATTTGAACTAAACTAACACGAGGGCTCAACAAAGCCACATGGAAATTAGATCCAGCTTATGGAGACTTAGAAGAAAGATAGATAACAATTATTCTGAAATGAAATGAGAAAGAATCATAATACAATAACTCTTATTTTAACATTCTAATATATGACTTACTATAGTTATATTAATACTAAATTTGAATCTCGGGAATAATGATGTATGTGAGTACAAAACAATAGTAATGAATAATGATGTAGATTAATTAAAGAATTACTAAAAAGATAAAACTGTAAATAAAGTGAAACAATATTTAAATAATTAA
>JASDQU010109490.1:41434-55267 GCA_032191745.1 Picea mariana
AGGTAAGTTCAGAATGCATTGGATAGGGCCATATGAAGTGAAGTATGTCACAAATGGAGGATTTGTGCAACTAAAGGACTTGACAAGAAAATAAATGCAGGGTATGGTGAATGGTAGTCAACTAAAACTGTATAGGGAAATTAAACCTAATAACTCTTAGTAGTTGCAGCATAGTGAGGAAGCCTTGTGTATAGTGTACTATAGTAGAAGTTAGGAAAGAAAAATTACAAAAAGACATAAAAAGTATAAAAAGAAGAAAATTTCAAAAGGAGTAGGAAGTTGGTTAGATAACAGAAAACCAGAAAAAGTAACGCAAAGAAGACAAAAAAAATGGGTGACAATAACCTATGATACTACATGCAAGACCTGACTAACAGAAATCAAACACAATGCGTCGAGGAAGAATCACCATAGAAAATTGCAGCACACCGGGAAAAGGGACAATGATCGAAAAAGAAAACATGGTCATCGGAAAAATAAGGCGCGAATCGAACATTTACAAAATTTAAGGAAGCACACCGAAGAAGCTTTAGAACATTTATGAAAGTAAAGGAAGCATCTCTAAGAAGATTTACGACATTTATGAGAGAAATTATATAACTGGAAAGTGTGCCACAAAACCCTCATTGTGAATTTGAGCATACACAGAGCTAAGGAGCACAAAGACAAGAAATGAACAAGATATTTTGAAGACATTAGCAAGTGGATTTTAGCAGTAGTGGGAATATTTACGCAGGATGGCACCACCAAAATTCAAAGCACTGATAAAAGAGGCAAGAAAAACCTGAAGCAACACCAGGTCATCGTAGGAATCCGTATGGGAATTATGAGCTCATAGACAGTGATAGGAAGTGGCCAATGTCAACACCATTCCTTCACCATATGATGAACCAACGAGTGCCACAATGGTGGAGGAGGAGGAGAAATATCCTGTGATATTAAGGATGGATATTTATCTACAGAGAAATGGGGAGGGACAAAACCATTATGTGTCAGAAACCCTGAGGTAACAACCCAGGGTCAAAGTATCCCACCAAACCAATGGTGTTTATACTGAGAGAATAAAATCTAAGGGGCAAGGACACATCATAACCAAAGAGCTACCATAGCTACCATAACTAAGATATGGAAAGTCCTAGTTATAACCAAAGAGCTACCCAAGTAAAAGGAAACTGAAGCAGGCTCATCACAGACATATGCAAGAGACATAATAACAGTGACACAAGGCACTAAAGCAACAGGAGGAAGTGAAAAAACAAAGAAACCACCTCAGAAGAAGAAGCCAAGCCCTAATCTAGTGACACATAAAAAGGACAACACACTAAATATGAATGGGAATACATGTAAGAAGGACAATATCCCAGTGTAGGAAGAATAAGTAGGTGGGCACATGGTAGAAAAATAACTTCCAACGATGAAAATCCCAACAAATGCAGGGCCACCCAAAAGGTCATTCATACAAAAAGGGGGGCCGTAAAAGAAAGTCAAGGAATATAAGGACATCCTGAAATACACAATTACCAGGGATGATGTAGAGTTGATAGAAGAGGAATTTCACAACCGTACAACTGAATCATATGAGGAGGTAGAGAACCAAAGGGAAATAATTATGCAAGACTTGATAGAGGTTAGATAGGTCCTGAAACGAATACAAGAAATACAAACATGGGATAAAGGAAAGGGACCAATGCAATGATTGACAGAGGAAGAGGACAGAACTGCTCACGACGAAGAAGAAACAATAAAAATCATAGTGCAGATAAGTCCAAATTTCAGCATTACACAGGACATGCTATAGATAGAGGAGGAAATAGTGTAGAAGCTTCTAAAAGACTTGGAACAATTGGATTTGGTTTTAGAAAAAATACCAATGAAATCACTGTACATATTGCAATTCAGCGTCACAAAGGAGGTACATTCACAGGCCAGCGATGATTCGACATAAATGGAATTTTCCAAGGATGTTAAGGAAATGCTACAACTGACAATGTAGAAATTCTATATGGAGAAGCAAGAAGAGAAGAAGCGTGTAGATAACCTAGAAAATAAAATATAGGAAGTCTTCAAAACGATCTCGGAAAAAGTTCAGGAAACAAATAGTAGCACAGAAGAACATATACATATCATCACACAGACAATCGAGGGGTATAGGAAGGAGATAGAGGAAATAAAGGAAAAACTTACACCTACAACCCCTCCTTAAGTCACAACCAAGAGAGAACAACACGAAGCTCTACAAACAAGTATGATTGCAAGGGAAGCCAAGGAAGTCGCAAAACTCTTTGATAAGACTATGCAAATATGGACTATTCTTGAGGAAGACAAGAAGGTTCAATAGATGGATTAACAAGAAGGACAAGTCAATGTTGTAATGAAGTATTTGAAGCACCGACATAAGGTAATGAGCATCACAAAAAGGTTAAAAGGCATGCAAGAGATGAAGAACCTGTAGATGGAACTAAAGACTGCACAATTGGATCTACTATAGGAGAAAGTAACGAAAATAATTGCAGAACTAGAATAGGTTCTTACAAAGAGTGAAAATTTACTAAACAAACATATTACAATGTAGATGGTAGAGGCGCTAATAGAGAAATATGCACATGAGAAAGCAAAAGGGGAGAAACTAGCAAAAGGGGAGAAAGGGCAAGGCATGCTCAATTGGATCTACTATAGGAGAAAGTAACGAAAATAATTGCAGAACTAGAATAGGTTCTTACAAAGAGTGAAAATTTACTAAACAAACATATTACAATGTAGATGGTAGAGGCGCTAATAGAGAAATATGCACATGAGAAAGCAAAAGGGGAGAAACTAGCAAGAAAGTTTCACAATTTGGAGAAGGTTGTGCAGGGAGCACACACCGCCTGGGTGGCTTGAGACGAGCCACATGTTAGTGTTGGGGGCTTGTTATCACAGACCTATTTTGGGGAGAAAATATAATTTTGGAGCATGCATGCCATATATTGAAAAAAAGTAGGATGCCAAAGATGGAGGTAAAACATCATGCCAAAGATCAAGGAAAACCACCATGGCACACATGCAGACAAACCTGTCTATGTTAGGGTTAGGGTTTTTGGTATAATTGTAATGGCTATGGACCAATAAAGTAGTATAAATAAAGGCCTAGGAGGTCTAGTATAAGTTTTTGAATGAGATAGAGAGTGGGAAAAAAGGGTTAATGAATAAGCAATTAGGAGAAGAGTGGGTTTTTGAGGGTTAGGCCACAGGTTGTGGAGCCTGGTGTGGTCTAATCCACCTGATAGTTTTTTATTGTCATAGTGTTTGGTTATAATTATGGAGAATGTAAGGCATGCGACATTGTCTTTGAAGAATGATGAATAAAAGAGAAGAAGATCCAAATCTTTGTGGACCTAGCCTAGGGGCGGTGAAGCACAGTAACCGTGTTGTGTTAATGGGTGTGAATGGTTATTTTATTGTTTCTGCTATCAATTGGTTAAAGAATGGATGTTTATCTTAGATTATTACAACACACAACATGCATGCATGGTTTCCTTGATGAATGAACAATATCTCTAGATGAATGAGTAATAAATATGATACATAAAAATAATACATGCATCACATTCCCAACCCCTTCCATGAATGCAAATATATGAGTCCTGCAGTCCCCCATATGCTATCTCAGATGAGACTGTGTTGTGCACTCTGTGTGTGGTGTTTCCTTCTAGTTTACTAGGAGGGATGATAGTTTGAGGGTTTTGTTGGAAACCTTTGAGATTAGATCTTGGGTCAGCCCAAATTTCCAACAAGAAGAGAGATATTTCCTTGAAGAAAATAGGAAGCTCATCCAATTTAAGATTGATCACCCTGAAGTAGAGAAGACCTGAATCTAGAATAGAGCAATAGTGGGCTATATCTTGGCACTTACTGGAAAAAAAATGACACTATTAAGGGGAGGTCGTCGAGGGAATTTTTAGCAGAGATGGGAAGCTCAATGGGAAGGGGGAAACTTTTTTTGTTGTCAAAGGAAGAATAAGAGTAATCTTCCTAGATCATCTTACATTTGGGAACCAGTTGAATCATTCCCCTTGTGGTATCATGGATTGGCACTAGGGTGGCATACTATAGGAAGGCACTCTAAAGTATGTCCTAAGGTTGGGAGGAAACGTTTCCTCTCTTAGTCATTTGGTGTTGGAATTTCCTTCATCAGATAAGTGTATAACTTGGTTTGTTTGATTATGTTTAAATGTTATAAACATGTACTGTCTTATTTAAATTGAAAATGTGATTGCTTATGATCAATGAATTGAACCCATTAGAGCTTGGAATATGTTTGTTATGGTGTTTATTTGATCTGATAAGTCATGAAAATGAACAATTAAAGACACCTTGTGTCGTTATGAACCTTACAAATTTGAGTGGAAAGTTTGCAAGATATGGAAACAAACTTAATTTACCCGGTGGTGTTAGTTCTCTAAAGTCGGGGAGGTATCCATAAGGAATGGAGGAACTTAAAAACTAAGGATATCACGATGTTTACATGGAAATATTTCAATATATGGAAGAATATCATATCTAATGAGATTGATAGGCTTATGATGGTACTGGAGTCGTCTTTCTGACTCTTGAAGACTTGTTCAGAAACCTAAAAAATGGCTAAGTCCTGAAGTTAGACCCTGAAACCAGTAGAAAATAATTTGTTGAATCTCCTCCATTCATCATGAGAGGCATCATCATTGAGATAAATTTAGCATCGAGACTTATGTAAAATTCAACGACGATGACGAAGAAGTAATGATGGGATGGGGAAATTTGGTTCATCGGGAGTGACCTCGATGTGATATGGGTTGTTGGTGTCAGATATATTATCGTCAAGGAATGGAAAGTTGACGAAGTGGGTGTTAAGACCTTAGAAGTCCCGAAAATGATAAAGGCTTGAGGACTGATGAGAGTTTTCGATCGATATGTAGATGTTTATGGCTAGAATTGACCATTACAAACATTTAGGGTATCACCCAATCATGCTCCCAATTACACCCTTTTTCCATTTTTGGTGGTGAACCCAACAGGTTATGATGGGACTAGTTACCCTTATTTAAAACTATTCTAAACTATTTTTTAATGTAAAATAATCGTATCTAAAATAATTATAATACAAACCAAATTTTAATCTAATACTAATCTAACTTAATATTTGAACTAAACTAACACGAAGGCTCAACAAAGCCACATGGAAATTAGATCCAGCTTATGGAGACTTAGAAGAAAGATAGATAACAATTATTCTGAAATGAAATGAGAAAGAATCATAATACAATAACTCTTGTTTTAACATTCTAATATATGACTTACTATAGTTATATTAATACTAAATTTGAATCTCAGGAATAATGATGTATGTGAGTACAAAACAATAGTAATGAATAATGATGTAGATTAATTAAAAAATTACTAAAAAGATAAAACTGTAAATAAAGTGAAACAATATTTAAATAATTAAATATGCTTCATTCGTAAACAAGATTCACATACATGTAATTTTATAAGTTTTTATGTAACGACGTATATGAATTCAATTAATGATCAATTATATATATATATATATATATATATATATATATATATGAAATGATATTGAAACCCAATAAATTCAAAGAAATTGATTTTGTTGAAATATTAGGAATAAAAATACCAGAAGTAGTACTAAGCATTTGCACTCCAGTTGAAAACAAAAAATCAAAATGATCTAGTCTTATATTTAAAAAGAAAAATACGAAACAACAATGTTCATAGTTTTATTTATTCCATCATAATCTGAATGTCTTTTGTTTTCCTCACACTCTTTTTATAATGAAGAGTTCATGAGGTGTAAAGATAAAATATATTTCCTTAAAATCATAAGGTAGATCGTGTCCAAATATATGTTTTAAAATACTTTTGACAACTTGACAAAAATAAATAAAAGATCATAATCTTATAAAACCTTGGATAGCCAACATGCATCACGATAACTTTGGTATGCATTCCATAAGCCAGTTGTCGTTCTTTCATTTGAAACATGTACATCAAAATAAAATGTATTACTAATAGACTCACTTTAAATAAAGTAGCTACATAATCTAAGATTATGTATATGTTTTTAAATAAGAAAATAAATTCAAATGAAAACAGACTACAAACAAATTTATACCTCAAAATGAAATTATTCTTCAACTAAAATTCTATTCACAACAACTGGACATTAATCTTTAGATTTGGAAAGATTCTTAAGATATGAAATGATGAAAACATTAATTACCGAAGTTTTTACAACCAACAAACTTTCAACACTGGCATTATTTTTCTTCAAATAAAAGATTTGTCTCTCATATTGCTCAATCATAATTCGATTCTATAATTTTAATTGTTGATTTTATAATTCTAGCTCGACCAGATTACTTTTTAAAAGAGGTTCCACATCATGATATTTATCCTTCTAGAACCAAGCTTTAAAACCATCATGCCCTTTATCTTTAACAATAGGAGATGACACTTCTTGATTATTATCAGGTGAATGAATATTATCGGGCTTGACTTCCTTATGCACATAATGATGGAAATTAGAGTGATATTTAAGATTAGTCTCAGGATTCAACTTATGAGAAGGAAATTATTATTTATGTCGGGCTATTCTAGGTCGATAACTGTAGAAATAGTAGGAGAAGAGACTTTTTAAACTTTGTTTCTCTAAGCCCACAAAAATCTTCTCGCCAACTGCTTATTTTTAATTCGATTTTGTCTTATTTGATCCTATAAATGACTTGAAATTTTGATTTCAGCATCCTAGTTGATGCTGTGACCTGGCTCTAATACATATTTATTAGACAACTTGGAATCGAGACCCTAATTCAAAAGGATGATTCTGGCTCTTTTAGAAGAGCTATAAGTAACCCTAGTTGAAACTCGTTTTGCAAATTTACTATTATGACAAACAACTTCCATTGGATTTACTCCTCATGATTGAACATAAGGATCTATCAATATATCCTGATAAACCTATGATATCAGTTTTGAAACACCTTCAGGAACAATTCCCTGCGAATATTTAACTACAAAAGGAATTTTCTTTTCCCCTTCGTCTTGAATTCAGACATTAAAATTTTTCTTTTGTTTTCCCAAGTTTCACCTAATTTAGACATCTTTAATTAAATAAGAATTCAAATCAACCCATGATGAAAAACGCTTCTATCAGGGTTTACAAACCCTCTTTGGTAAAATTTAGCCATCTTGGAAATACTTTTAAGTAAATAATACGGAAAATTCAATGGATAGCCTATGAAAACCATTAAAATCCTGAAATGGTAATAGAATACCAATCCATAACAACCCTCATAGGTTATATGTTGATTAATTGGGTTGGTTGTTATTGATGTCAACCCTTGAAGAAAGTCCAGTAGCACAAAATTTTGGGTAATGGACCCAAGTTTTTTTGATGGATAATGGTATGAGTTTTGATATATTTGTAGGCAAGACTATTCTAGATGGATAGTGCATGTCATTCCATTTATAGTGGTTTGTGGAATGTCACATAACTCCTTACGGTTAGAGAGTTATGGCCATGTGAAGTTGGAGAACCCTCATGAGTCATCTAGAAGACCCAAAAGGTCAAAGTAGTCAAAGTGGTTGCAAAGAAGAATTTATTTAAATAATAAAGTGTAGTGATGAGTGTACTATAAGTCAAAGTGGATAAAAAAGAAATTATTTAAATAATAAAGTTAATGGAGAAATTGCTAAGTGGACAAGTGGTTAGAAGTGGGTTATCCCTAAAATAAGGAAAGTGGGTTAAGATGGTTAGAAGATAATTTAAATAATGAAGTGAAGTGATGAGTGTACTATAAGTAAAAGTGGATACAAAAGAAATCATTTAAATAATAAATTTAATGGAGAAATTACTAAGTGAACAAGTGGTTATAAGTGGGTTAACCCTAAAATAAGGAAAGTGGGTTAAGATGGTTAAAAGGTAACCCCTTGAGGACGCTACATGAAAGTATAAATAATAGGCAAGACTCTCTCATTTTAAATACTCTTGAGAATATTGAATATATACAAGTGACTCAGGTAACAAAAGGATATATAACCTGAATTTCAAAGGGAAGGTGAAGTAAAGAAGGTTGAAATTCAAGGGAGGATAAATTCTTTTGATGATGCTTTCTAAGGTATGTTATTTATAGGTCATCTCACCATTTTCACAATAACGTTTTTTCTAGAATTATTCAGACCTTGAAATTGGGAGGCCATTTAGGAAACATATCCAATTAGTTGTGATACAACTTTAATCTTTTGGGTTGTTGTAGTTTTGGAGTTACACTCCGTGGAAATAAGGTTTGTGGCTAGTCCTGAAATTAGTCTAAAACATGTGTTTCAAGTAAAAGCATCGTAACTTCTTCATATCAGATCCAAATTCAGTAAGAACAAATGTATTGGTTAGAGTACAATCTGTAGTATTTTGTGTACAATTTTCAGATCCATACAACAAATATTTTGTGTAGGGCACGCTCTACAAGTTCTCTCTCTAGAATAAGACAAAATTCAACAAGGTATGCCATTTTATCTATAACTCCTTTTCTGAGAGGTTCCAAGTAGTGAAAACTCAAGGAATTGCATAAAATACATTGAAGAACATTGTGTACTATTTTTAGATCTTTATTCATTACAGGTACATAGTTATGATTATTTCAAGTTAGGGTTGTTGACTAATCCAAAATTAGTCATGTGAGACTAAAGTAAAGTTTGATGAAAATGGTAGTCTCTTGTTGTTAAAGTTAAGGAAGTTTTGTAGGTACGTGACCATATACATCAGATCTATTACAGACCTACAAATCAGATTTGGATGATGAAATTGATGAGGGATTTTGGTTGAGGTACATGTTGGGTACATGGTTGAGACAAGTAGTTGATGAGTTGGAACATACGTGAGGGGTATAGTTTATGATGCTTGTACATATTGATAAGTAATAGTTTATGTGTATTTAATGCATGATTGGCACATATTTGGTGCATGGTTGATGCACTCGTTAATGGTATAGGTTGAGGTACAGGTTGGTGCATGGTTGATGAACTTGTTTATGTTACAGGTTGGTGCATGGTTGATGCACTTGCTTATGGTACAGGTTGATTACAGGATGCTTGGATAGGTTGTTGTGACAGGTTATTTGTACAGGTTTGATGCATGGTTTAGGCATTTGTTTATGATACAAGTTGAGGTACAAGTTGATGTATGGTACATGTTGGAAAAGGTTATTGGTATAGGATGTTACAAGCTAATTATAGGTTGATTGGTATAGGTTTATAGTGGTGTATCGCATAATGATAGTGTGACAATGGTTCATCATTATAATTCTATGTCATGGTGGTTGGACAGGGCAAGGAAAAGTGGTCGTAGCCAAATAATGTTTGTAGTCGGAGAACATAGGGGGTTGGAGCCTCCTTCTAGTTGTAATCAGAGAATTCGGGAGTTGGATATTCCTTCAGGTTGTAGCCTGAGAAACTAGGGGGTTGGAGCCTCCTTTTGGTTGTAGCTATATACATGAGGAGTTGGAGATTCCTTCAGGTTGTAGCCTAAGAAACTAGGGGGTTGGAGCCTCCTTTCAGTTGAAGTTGGAAAAAAAAGGAAGTTGGTTCTTCCAATTAATGTAATTCTTAAAGACATATAAGAAAAAACATTCTTTGGTTTTCTCCCACTTTGGGTTTCCACGTAAAACACTGGTGTACTGTGTATGTGCATGATTGCTCATTTGTTCATTGTTTATTTACTCTGCAGCTACTGGATGATAATGTTGCATTGATATAACACTTGCATTTTGTTGTTAAAAAGGATTACATTGCTCTATTACTGATTCACCCCCCCTCTTAGTAATCCAACAATTGGTATAAGAGCATGCTCCTTCAGGAAACAATTTAACCACTGGAAGGAGATCATGGATTATTCTGAGAATGGAGTACCAATGTTTAATGCTCATAATGGTTTAAAGTATGAGATGTGGAGCAAAAAGGATGAAATTATTTTTACGGGCACAAACACATTATATTTGGCTATCATTTGTTACAAGATATGATAATTCAAAAAGGGAAAAGACTGCAACTAAGAAGGAATTGAAGAAGAATAACAAAATAGTAATGGATTTAATCTAAGAAGGATTACCTAATCCAATAAGAGAAAAGGTTCGTAAATGTTCTTCAGCTAAAAAAATTTGGGGTAAGTTACATGACATATATTCTTCACCCATCATAGATTCAGAAAATGCTAAAGAAGATGCATATACAGATCAAGAAGAATTATGTTCACTATGTCAACAGATTCAGAAGAGGAAGAGTACATAATCACTAGAGGTATGTTGTTTTTATTTAATTGTGAAAGACACGAACATCTTGAAATAGAATGTCGTGAGACATAAAAACTAATTGAAAATGAAGACAATCATGAAGAAGAATTGATTATTGCTTTAGATGAACTAAGAGAAGAAAATAATTGACTCAGGAAATAATTGATGAAACAAAAGGAAAGTGTTCACATTTTTTAAGAATCCCAACATGTCATCGAGAATTTAAGAACTTAGCTAGAAAAAGCCAGAAAGATCGAAGAAAATATTGAATATCAAAAGCAGTATTTGGAAGCCAACATAGCAACATAGAAGGAAGAAGCATAAATGAGAGAGAAGATATTGACAAATAATATTAAGGGAATAACTAATGATCTAAACCAACTTGAGACAGATTTTGGTCAAGAAGAGAAAGAACTTGAAGAAGAAATAATCACATTAAAAATTCATCTTGAAGAAGCGAGAAGAACAGAAGAAGTCATGAAGTCTTAGATAATGAAGAAAGAAGAAGAGGTTGAGAAGCTTGAAGAAGAAGTTGTCACATTGAGAAGTAAAATTGTCAATCTCAACAAGAACATTGAAGAGACAGAAACATCCACATCAATTATAGAGAATGAAGAGAAGCACTCTAGGTTGCTAGAAAAAAAGAATGAAGAAAATAGAAAGAGTTATGCTGAAGTACTCAAAGGAAAGAATCATGGTCAACCAGAATCTAAGAAAACTATTGAAGATACATCTTCATGAAGACCATCCATGTTCAATCCACAAAGAAGCTTCAATCATGGTCATGATTAATCAAGGCATAAATTCAGAAGGACTACACCACAAAGAATATCATTCACTCCCAGGTATGCAAATTTATTTTATGGTTATTGTTTTTACTGTATTAATTTTGGACATAAGGTTACAGATTGCAGGGATTATAAAAACAATGTTTAAGCAAGAAATGCCTATGTGGCCCCACATGACATTGAATGTTACAAATTTCATAAATATGGACATATACCTAGTGATTGTAGAAGCATGATCGATACTTTGATGAAAGAGAACACTGATATCAAATATAAGAAAGTATGGATAAGAAAACAGGAAGAAAAAGTGAACAAATACCAGGTCCCACCGATCTCAATATTGGAAATAAAATGAGATGAAGAAAATTATATGGAGAAAAGGATAGATGTCATATATAGAAAGGTTTGGAAAATGATTGAAATAAAAGAAGGACAAGTAAATAAGGAATGGGTTCAAGAGATTGTACTTTTAGGCATTGTAGTGATTGATGAATCCATAGACAGAAAGAAAGAAGTCAGAGCTCAGTGAAATGATGAATCTACCAATGAAGATGATGATGAATATACCAATGAATATGATTATGAATACACTTCAGAGAAAGAATTGTTCTAAGCCATACAACTTAGAGATTGCCAGATAATATGAATAATAGGCAGGGGGAGTCTATGTGTTAGTTGAGATAGACCAGAGAATCATCCTTCGAGCATCTTTCATAATTTGAGTAGACAAATTCAGTGCACTTCGTTAGCATATGTACAATATGATAGTTTAATCAGTTGTAGTAGTACTTCATTATAGTAAAGTGACATATGAGTCAAAATTATGGACAGTTGTGTAGTAGAGTCTTGAACAGTATGGACAGATATGGACATGAAATCAATTTTTCTAAATGGGGAACTTGAAGAAGAAGTCTACATTGAAAAACTAGTTTCTAGAGCATGGTACTCTAGACTGGATAAATATTTACAATAGACAGGGTTTAGAAAAGGAAGTGCAGAGAACAACCTCTACATTAAGGTAACTCAAGATGGTATTTTATTAATTGAAGTTTATATTGATGATATTATTTTTTGGAAGTACTGATGACAGGTTAAGCCAGAAATTTGCAAAGGATATGTAGAATGAATTTGAAATGTCATTACTTGGAGAAATATCCTTCTTTTTGGGTCTTCAGATATGTCAAAGTAATGAAGGAATTTTTATTTCTCAAACTAAGCATATCAGAGAAATCCTAAAGAGGTTCAGAATGGAAGAATGCAAACTAGTTACCACTCCTACGAAAACCAGTTGCAAGTTGAGCAAATATGATGATTCAAAGTCTACAGACTAGAGGAAATATAGGTCAATTAATGTGACAACATCCAGACTATATGTAATGCAGGAAGTTGAATAGATGGCACTATTTCAAGCAACACCAAAGGAATCACATGTATTAGCAGTGAAAAGGATTTTCATATATCTCAAAGGAACATAAGAGTTTGGATTATGGTATCAAAAAGGAAAGAATCTATCATTTATTTCCTTCACATATGCATATTGGGAAGGTTTCATTGATGACTGATAAAGCACCAGTGGAGCAACATTCTAGTTTGTTGACTGTTTAGTATCATGGCTAAGCAAGAAACAAACATCAATATTTTTATCTACAGCCGAAGCAAAGCATATTGCAGCAACAAGATGTTTTACTTAGGTTCTACGGATGAAAAAAACTTTAACAGATATATAGGTTGAGTATGATGAGCCCATTCCAATCTATTGTGATAATACAAGCACCATCAATATCTCAAAGAACCAGATGATGCACTCCAAGATGAATCAAACTCCAATAAAGTATCACTTTCTACGGGAACAGGTTGTAGAGAAGAACATCAAAGTTGAATATGTGGGAACAAAAGAACAAGTGGGAGACATCTTTACAAAACCGCTTCCAAGGGAAGCCTTTGAGTATCTTTGCCAGACACTCGGAGTCATTTCTACTCCAAAATGAATGCTTTTGAATGCTTATCTTATATGTCTTATATTTACACGAGGAAGCACCATAAAGAGGACAATTCGAATTGGGAGATCACTTTCAGGAAGAGTTCAGTTCGGGGGAGCAGCCCCGGATGAAAATATACCTTTTCCATTGATGACAAAGGGGAGAGATTTATGAGATGCAAAGGTAAATGCTTGGAGAAATAGCATAGAGGCATGGTTCCAGGGGGAGCGATGGTCACAAGGGGATCATAGGTGATATGACTTCAATATTGCATCAGAGTGTTTCTATCAATGCCAAAGGGGGATATTGTTGATTAATTGGTTTGTTTTTCATTGATGTAAACCCTTGAAGAAAGTCCGATAGCAAATTTTGGTAGCACAAAAGTTTGGGTAATGGACCCAAGTTTGTTTGATGGATAATGGTATGAGTTTTGATATATTTGCAGGAAAGACTATTCTAGATGGATAGTACATGTCATTCCATTTCCATTGGTATGTGGAACATCACATAACTCCTCACGGTTAGAGAGTTATGGTTATTTGAAGTTGGAGAACCTTCACAAGTCATCTAGAAGCCCCAAAAGGTCAAAGTAGTCAAAGTGTTTGCAAAGAAGAATTTATTTAAATAATAAAGTGAATTGATGAGTGTACTATAAGTCAAAGTGGATATAAAATAAATGATTTAAATAATAAAGTTAATGGATAAATTGCTAAGTGGACAAGTGGTTAGAAGTGGGTTAGC
>JASDQU010109491.1:3777-28987 GCA_032191745.1 Picea mariana
GTTGACAAGTGGTAGCACATGGAGGATATGGAAGAATACTAATGATCCATATATTATATCCCCAATTGTTGACATTCCTATAATTCTATCTTTTGAAGTCATTGAAGGGAGAAGGATTTAAATAAATTTGTTTAAGCAACATGTTTACTAGTTGGTTTAACTTAAAATTAATTTGTTAAGACCGTTAAAGTTGTTAAAGACCATTTTTATTTATAACTATGACTAACTATATAAATAATCCCTTGTAGGTATATTCCAGGGTTGGACATTATATAAGAAGAAAAAAATATTTAAGGTTAGAGTACTTTTTTAGATTTGGATTTACAATTATGTTTTAAGATAATAAGCAAATCTAAATCTGTTTCATTTTCATGTTTTCTATGTATGTTAATATAGATTAATTTCCATGTTAATTAAAAAAAAATTGTAGTTATAGAGGGGTTCAAAAAATCTTCTTTAATGAGAAAGGACCCACTCAAACTAAACAATAGGCTCATTGGCACTGCCACCCTTTATTGTGTTCTAGTAGATGTGAGTTGTGTGTTTATTGGTGTAGTTTTGTTGTAGGATTATTCCATATAGTTAGTTATATATTTTATTTGGAATGTAGTTTAATCTTTAATACTAATTTGCAAGTGTGAAGTTTACTTTTCCAATTTTCTTCCTGATTTACAATTTGTCCATTTTAAGTATGCAAGCGTGTTTTCCATAGAATCATTCTTAGCAACCCACTGCATAAGACTTGTGCCTTGAAAAGATAGTGCATTATGCTTTGCAAATATATTTAACCTCRAGTCRACCTTAAATCTAAAAGCCATTTAATCCTATCCTCTATTGTTATAAGGTTGGTCAAATAGACAGACTATCACCTAGGACCCCTATATCACCACATGTGTAGGGGTTCCATGACAAATTATCTTTGAAGGTGGATCTGCCCAATAATTTTATAGATTGCTTCAAATTTTAATCATTGAAATTTCTCCAACAATGAGAAGTGTGTCATATCATTTCATTTCATTTCAGTTCATTTCACATTTTCATGCAATGGGTAGAGTTAGGCACTTGGAAACCAAGGTTACTTACTTCACCTTTATGGATTATTTTTACTTCCTTTATTGTACTCCTCATTAAATGGTGATCTCTTCATAGATGTGAAAGAATTGGGAAGCTTATGGCTTGCAAGTTGTGTCTATATGAAGCATAACCAAAGGATACACCATCCATATTATTTCATTTTAATTGGATTTTCCATTAATACATATCCAGAAGGTTATTATTAGAGGACCATATATGTGATAACGTCTTGTTTTTATTTTCCATTTGTACAATGGCTTCATTGTGAGTACTTATGTTGGATATATGAGTGTTGTTGCAAGACACCACAACCTATTGAAAAACACTATACTTTGCTTTAAAATTCTACAATTATTTGTAGAAGGCTACAAGATACTGTACAAGGCCTTGACTACTATAAAATGTTACAAATTGCAGCAAAACACTACAACTAACTGCATAATGCTTCTTATTTTGTGTTCCAACTAAGGGAGATAATCTCCACTCTCCTTAGTGGTAGCTAATCTTTACATGGAATATTTGGAGAAAATGGCCATTGAATTCTTTTCCCTCAAACCAAAATAATGGAAGAGACCTATTGATGATACCAATACCACATGGTGTCATAGAAAGGATAATCTAGGCAAGTTTCTTAAACACCTAGAGACAATTGGTCCAACCATATCAATTTCACCTTAAAGATTCAAGAGAACAACTACCTTCCTTTCCTAGATGTTTGATTACTAAAAAGGTTGATGGATAATATTTCACACCAAGAATACTTCAAGAAAACTCACATAGATAAATACTTTCAAGTAGACTCCATTTTCATCCATCACAAAATCTTGGCATCGTGAATACACTCTCCACTAGAGTAGTCATAATCTTCGATGGAAAACACCTTAATGAGGAATTGAAACATGCCTCTCAAATATTTAAAAGAAATGGTTATAAAGAAAGAGATTGTAGTAATGTGATCTAAAGAGCTCAAAACAATGAGAAGAAGAGCCATGAAAATGAGGGCATAATAAAGTTGTTCTCCTTTTCATTAAGGGAACACTTGACATAATAGAGAAGATTCCTAGAGGAAATCAATCAAGGACAACCTTCTCACCCCAAACTCCTTGAGGAACATGCTTGATAAGGCCAAAGATATAATTGATCCCAAGTGTAACAAGGACATTTATTCAATTCCATGTGCATGTGAAAGGTGTATATTGTTAAAATTTTTCTTTAATGAATCTCAGAAACCGATAATTAACATCCTTAAGAATAAGAAGTGTGTTTGATTAATGTGTCTTCTCGAATGGCACCACACACTTTCTTATACAACTCTTCAAAGTTCCATGCTATATACCTTTCTTAATATACTAAGAAAATTGAGATTGTGTGACTTTGGAATTTCAATATGAATAGCCACCAGACTAAGAATGAAATTGTTTTTATTGTTTTGGTTCATACAATCCAAACAAATTCTTTAGTCATTTCGGAGGAAATGTGTTTATGTGAAGAGTCTTTCTCCACCATGCATTTTCATTGCTCAAAATTATCCTATAGATATATGCTTTGGTGGAATAAGAGAGATTAGCTACCTGTATCATGGACAAATTCTACATTTATCATGGTCAATTTGTGATGACTTTTTAGACTCCCCACTATCGAGATGATGGAACATTATTAAACTTGGTCAACAACTTAATTTTAATGCTCTATGCCCATCGAGATTTGAACTTGGGCCATTAACATGGAAACATTACTTTTCAACCTCTAGAACACAACCCGATGAACATGCATGCACTTGAAGTTCATACTTTAATGGGATTTTTTCTTAGGATGTGGAAGAAATACAATTTTTTATATGATGTATTAAAATATTGTCAATTTATGTATTAAAATAGTTTTATGATAGAATAATGCTTCTATCTCTTCAAGCATTCTATCTCTTCATAAGTTAGTTTCATTGTCAGTTAATGCTTCTACACTTTAGGGACATGTTTCTCAGTGTGTTTGATTGAAGGGGCTAATCGAATGGAAACATGCACTTTCTTATAGAACTCTTCAATGTTTCAGGTTCTATACCTTTCTTAATACACTAAGAAAACTAGGATTGACACTTTGGAATTTCAATATGAATAGCTAGTAGACCAAGAATAGCTAGTAGACCATCTTAAAATAACCATGAACATCTAGTTGGTTACCACAAAAGAGTCACCAATCACTTGCATATTTTAACCCGCTTATCAGTTGCTAGCTCCATTCTTAATTTGAAATCCTTAATTTATGCATAGTTATTTGTACATCCCCTGCGACCCTCGTAAAAACAATATGCTTCGAAATTTATATAATATGAAATTTATTTAATTTATAGTATATTTTTCATATCATTTCTGGGAACTTTTATGGTTTCAAAAACTTTCCCAACTTGAGATGCACATTCAAAGGCCAATAGTAATATTTCTTGAAATATTTGAGCATTTTTGGCCAGTTAGATGCATTTGTGTTCTTTTTTCAAGAACCAATTATTCAAACACTCCTTTATTGTCTTCTTTTGGGGACAGGATTTTGGGACCAGTTTTGGGAATTGTGTAGTGCGCACAAAGGAAGGAGAGACAGTTGGTGCACTTTCAGGGATCAACATGCACAAAACAAGGAAGATCGTCAGAAGTCGTTAGGAATTTTGGGTCCATTGATACAGGCTAAGACCCCTTGTAATTATATAAATATGTAAGGGTTTTGGGATAGAAGGGAGGAAAAATATATGAAGAACGGAGTAGGCAAGTAAGTAATTAGTGAAGAGCGACAAAGAGATAGGAGAACGTCAATGAAATAATATATGAGCGTAGTGTGCATATTTTGTAATGGATGTTCTGAATAACATAATAAGAAGTCAGTCGTTGTGGACATAGCCCATCTTGGGTGAATCACGTTAAATAATGGTGTCTATGTTTTATGTTTTGATTGTTCTGTTTATTGCACATATGATATATGTTATGTTGCTACGAATGTGTTACATGTTAATTTGTTTCTTTGCACGTGATATAATTCAGAATAAATTCTAAGCTAGAATGGTTATAAGAATTGCCTCTCATCCCTTCAACACTGCAGAAACCTAGTTCTTGAAGTCCCCATAGATACCTTGGGTTAGAATTCACCTGCTTGTGGGTGATGCTGAAAGGGCCGGTATCTGAGTGTTTTGTTGGTGAATTCATGTTGAACCCTGGGTCTGTCCACTATGCACCAACAAATGGTTATGTTGTCGAGATTGGGATCTGCGACTGAGGGGAATGTGGAGGATGACTAAGGAAGAAATAGGATGGTGGTTAGAGACAAAGGAGAGTGAGTTTTCTAGAGATAAGAATAAGAACCCGAGGATTATCTCGGAGAAGTGGCTAGAGAGATATGTATTTATAGACTTACATGAGATTTTCTTTGTTGATTTCTTGATAGTTTTGGTTAAGTGGTTAAAGAGGTCAACTAAAAAGAATGGAACATTTTTCATTGTTGTTCCGAGGAGTTGGACCCCTGAGTTTATTCATAAATTTAATACCATAAGTAATTAGATCTCGTGCATAGTCGATTTCTAGTTGGATATTGTATTGGGGGGTTATATTACTAAGAATGTCGAGAAAGGAAGAAGGTGCGACAAAAGAAGAGATTGGAATGTTGTGTAGTGGAAAAATATTTCGATATAGTAGCAAGAGGAACGTGGTTGATAGAGAAGGGAAACACAATGAGTTTGAGGACACAAACGTAGTGCTCCAGATCAAAGGAATACCGTGCACAAAAATAAAGGAGGAGGAAAAATACCAACAACTTAGCCTAGTATAAGGAAATCCATTACATCCCATTAGCCCCACTCAGGCCAGACTCTGTGTCGAACCCACGACCTAGTGTGTGTATCTGAGGTCAGAGGTAAGATCTGAAACTTTGTCACTTATAGTTAGTGAAGGAATTAAAGATAACAGTAAAGGTATTAAGAGTAGTGGAAGTAGTACAACAACCCATATTTATTTAGGGACACAGAGGAAGAATATTGCACAATGCACAATGGAGGGGGTAGACCCCACTTTTAGAATGTTTGTCTTCAATGGAGCAAAGAAAGAAGATATGAAACAACACTTATTTGTTTGTGAATAAATATGGATTGTGAAGTAGGTCCAGGATGATGATACTGAAATCAAGCAGTTAGTGACAACATTTAGAGATCGTGCGTTACTCCGGTATATGAAGTATCATTCCACTACACCCGCGGGACAAGCTAGAACATTGGCAGACATCAAGAAAGCCCTATTAAAGGATTTCCAGGAACCGAAGTCTAAGTCATAGTGTATTATGGAACTAAAAGAGATCAAGCAATTGTAGAATGAATCGGTATGGGATTTTGATAAGAGATTCAAGATATTAGTGGATTGGTTGACCTTCCAGATTCCAAATGAGCAACATAGGGAATGGTTCAGTGTGGTATTTATACCACATATATGATGCCTATTGACACATAAAAATATTACGTCGTAGTCAGAAGAACTAGATATCACCATGAAGTTGGAAGCATCCCCTATAGGAGCGAATGGCACAGGGATGGCTTAGGTTCAATCGCAGTTAGCAACATTGATAATTCAGTTATAGGATCTTTCTAAAGGGAAGGAAAAACATGAAGAAGTATGGTGTGTTACATGTAGAAATGAAGGTCATCATAAGAATGAGTGTCTATCATCTAAAAATTATTGGCTACAAGAGCCCTGAATCCCTTGGCCTCAAGAGAAGGGGTATGGTGTGAGATATGCAGAACGATGCGTCATCACCCAACTACTTTTCCTTTGAAGCAGAAGTATCAAATCACTTCCAAAATCTTATTTTGTAATACTTGTAATTCCATGGGACATGATGAAAATGACTGTCGTGCACTCGATCTAATGAGAGAACGCACCACATATGCATACATAGTCCAAGGGGAAGATGGATCACAAGGAGGGGTACCACAATATAATACTCTGAGGGGCTACAATCAAGGAGGAAGATGAGTATTTAGAGGTCGGGGAAGAGGAGGATTTGGTAGAGGAAGAGGATAGATTATATACTATAACTATAACCAACCTGGGAATTTTGCGCGAGACTGACAGAATCCTTGTACGACATGCACATACTGCAAACAGTCAGATCATGTGACAGAAGACTTCCCACAACTGATCACAAAGTGGCAGGAGAAAAGGAACAAGAATGTGTAGATGATAGCAGCGGAATGTCGCGATGATCGACCAAGGGTAGCAATATTTACGCGTGAAGGAGAAAGAACAAGAGCCAATGTGACAAAAAAAGGAATTCAGAATGACCAGTGGGTCAAGAAAGCAACAAACTTCTTCAACATTCGAACCTCAGAAAGAAAGATACACATATAAGTAAGCAAGGAAGGAACTCATAGAAACATGATGGGGAGAATTGAATTCACAAGTTGTGTATGACACGACACTAGCATATGACAACTCGATCACAGAAAGGCTAGTGGAGAAGGTAGGTACTCTTAAATTTTTCTTAAAGAGTTGTTTAGAACTAATAAAGGATGAAACTGCATTAAATGAATTTCATAGGATGATCCACCAGTATGTGCAAGATAAAGAAGCACTTGTTGCACAATGAGCAGTTAACCAAGTACATCTCAGGAAAAGGATGAACATGGAATTCCGACTTAATGCACATATGTGAGACTATGACATGGATAATACCATCTCGGATCTAGGATCTGATGTGAATATCCTTCTGAAGCATATATGGGAAATGATGGGAAAATCAAAGTTGATCTAGTCACCAATTCAGTTGAGGCTAAAAAATCATCAAAATATTGTTTCGATTGGATGATTAACAAGGGTAAATGTTAATATCGATGGAGTGCCCATCACTATAGATTTTGAAGTAATCGATATAGTGGATGGTGGTAAACCTTAACCAACGTTACTTGGACTCAATTGGGATTTTGATAACAATACCATTATTGATCTGAAATAGAGACAAATGATATTTGAAGTAGGAGATTTGAGAGTTACTGCACCATTGGATCCCACAGAAGGAAGAAGATATGTGGAACCGACAAGGGGAAAATAACTTGATAACATTTAGAATGTGATTGCACAAATGGATGACTATATTAATATTACTATTGAGGGTGCACTCAGTTTTCAAAGTATCAGTTATTGCACATTGGATTCAGAAGAAGCCTTGGAACATTGGCAACAAATGTTACATGAAGTATCTACAAGGAGATGTGCTCATATTGCCCACACATTGCGCTGGATTGGAGTTGAGGTACACTATCCCTTGAAGTATGATGGACTAACAGATATAGATTCTTTTGTAAAATAATTTGAATTGTAAAAATCAGAACAACAGAGATTTCTAGCTTTAGATATCGACCTGAAAGAGACTTCTGCAAGGTGGTGGGATGTGCATAAGGATAGAATAGATAATTGGTAGAAATGTAGAAGGATGTTAAAGGTCCGGTTTGGAATAGAAACTAAATATACTACGCAGAAGTATACTAGGTTGAGTTGTCCTACAAATCATATTACGCAATGTACCATGACATGGATCTATGTAACTAAGCATGAATAGACACACTTATTTGTACACACTTTGCATATGATCCTGAAGAACTAGTATTTAGAACTGGAAGTATGCATAGGAACAATAGATTGAGAATATTTGACTTGAAAATTTAAGGTAAATTTCAAGTTTGAAGATGATGCCCCTTTAGTAGACACAACACTGCAGATTGTCAAGAAAGAGATATTTACATAAGAAGACTTGATGGGACCAGTACCCTTATGTAGTGTGCCCATATATTCTGCAATTGTTCAAGAGGTTTTGGAATGCTATAACATTGTTGGAGAAGACCAGGAGGATGAAAACCCGAGAAATTTGTAAGTACCCAAAATTGAAGGAGAGCACATAGTAGAATGTCCTGAGCTTGACTCTATCAAGTATGCAAAGCCATTAAAAACATGCAACGTGAATATTGGTACGAAGAATAATCCCAAGTTCGCACACATTGGATATTACTGGAATGAAGAAACTATTGAGAAGATAGTTGATTTATTGTGCGAATACCAAGACCTTTTTCCAACTACATTTTCATAAATGAAAGGGATTGTTGGAGAGCTAGGGGAGATGAGGATCCCTTTGAAGTCAGATTCCAAGCTCTAGAGACCGTACCGATTGAACTCAATATATAAGTATAAAGTGAAAGAAAAAATAGATAGGATGTTGGAAGCTAGGATTATTGAACCTATTGCAGAGTCAGAATGGATCAGTCCGATGGTGATTTAGGACAAGAAGATGAGTGGAATCATAATTTGCATGGATCTATAGAAGTTGAATTGTTCTCTCTTACATGACCCATTCCCTACCCCGTTTTATAGATGAAGTTTTGGAGAATGTAGGAGCACATGAACCTTACTCATTTACTGATGGATTCTATGGGTATCACCACATTAAGATTACGCAGGAGGATAGGCATAAGACAACATTTGTGATGGAATGAGGATGCTATCAATATATAGTCATTCATTTTGGATTGAAAAATGCACCATCAATATTTTCCTGAGTTGTTGTCATGACTTTTACAGAATTTATTCATAAATTCCTAGAAGTATACTTGGATTATTGGAAAATGTTCAGTTTGTTGAAGGACCATATTGAAATTTTGTGCTTGATGTTGGACAAATGTAGACAATTCCAGGTTTCCTAAATTAATCTTACTAGTCTTACGTGACATGAATAATTCCTCATGCCACCACAAAAGTATGCTGTAAAGGACATTTTTCCTTGAGTGGGATATGGATACTATTACAAGTTTTTTCACATAAGTGATGGGTCTCAAGACTTTGGCCTAAAATGAATCTTCTAGGGCACTAGTTCGTAAACTAGGCCTCAAACCACCACACAGACCTAGAATATTGGCCTCTTGGTGGCATATTGGCATTGTTGTGAAATTTTTCTAACTAAGCATGGGTAAGGGGGCCTTGGCCATGTTTGATGAAGGAAAACAAGAGCGCCAAGATCTAAATTAACATTCTAGGACTCATAATCCATTAATCTCTATTTAAAGAACATGGAGAGTCATTTTCTATAATAGCATGTTAAAAAAATAGGGTTTTATCCATGTAAACACTTGTGTACTAATATTTGATTTGTGTGTGTGAGTAGTTGTCTTAAGCTATTCAACCTATGTGAATATACCTTGGTTTTTAATCAAATCCACCACAAAATCCCTCTGGATGGAATCTTTGACCTTTGTATGAGATATGGACTCCATTAGAAATCTTTAGACAGAAGGGATGGGTCTCATGACCTTAACCATGGTCATGGGAGAAAATAAAGGGTCTTAGGACCTAAATAAAGATTTTACTTTCTATAGCTTATCTAAGATACACACATATTTGGTTATTGCGATAAATTTTTATCACTTTACCCATTTAAAAAGAAATTGCATGTTCCACTAACATTGACCATGATCTACAATATATTTTTTTTTATTATGACAAGGATCTCAAACCCTACACTTAAGAATGGCCTCGTAATATGTTGACTTTCTTAATTTAAAAAAAAATTTGAAAAATAAGAATGCAGAAGTATAAACTATGCTCTATAATTATACAAATTATTTTAAGGAAATTCCATCATTTAGATACTCAACTTCTACACTCATGCAAACATAGGCATTATATTTTGAAAGTAAAGGAACAAATCATTTTTTTCAACCGAATGTTAAATCTAATGGCACCATAGAAATTTAAATTATATTTTTTCATGGAGGAACAAATTATATATATTTTTGGCCGAATGTTACATCTAACGATTCCATGGAAATTTTTGCCATCGAATATGTGTCCCGGACTTTTTTTGTCCAACAACACAATTTTCAGTCGAAATAAGTTTTTGATTGAAAGCATAGATCGATCAAACTATGTTTTCGGTGGGAAAATTATTTTGACTGAAAAAGTAGTTCAATCGAACTATGTTTTTGACCGAAAACCTATTTTGGCCGAGAGTTTCTTTATATATATATATCTGTTGTGTTTCCCTATGGACAGTTTGGATCCTATCATTTTCTATGCACAATGGACATGGGCAGCACCCGAGCAACACTATTATCAGACACTCGAACGACACCCAAGCAGCACCAAGAGCACCTGACTAACACCAACAAATCTAGCTCTTCCTACAAGGTTAGTAGCTTCGTTCTAACTCTTGCTTCTTTTGTGGAGTAGCTTTGTTCTAACTGTTGATTCTTTTTTGGAGTAGCTATGTTCTAAGTTTTAATATTAGGCTAAGCATAAGTTGTTTAGCTTCATATGGATTGAATTAGTTAGAAATGGTAGGCCTCAGTTTTGGGCATCTTGTCATGCAGTCTATAACCATTTTACCTTCTGAAGAGATCAAGAAGATATCCTCCTTAACACAAAAATAAAAATCAAATACATTCTCTTATATTTCCTCCTCTATCTATGAGATTACATAAAAAATAGATTTTTTGATCATTATTGTCTATTTTCTTTCATTCTTCTTTCTTTACATGCATGCTAAATTGTCCAATTCATAGGAAACCTCAAAGCAAGCTACAATACCTAATAGTACTTCACTTTTTAGAATGCAGCTTTCGACCCACTCAAAATATTTGCTAGATTTCACACTCGTATACTTCGTGAGTGATTGATCTGCATTCTCATTTTCACTTCTATTGAAACTTCCTTGAATTGTCGGTTCTGCAGTAATTTCATCCTCTTGCTATAATAGTTTGTGAAAAGGTATGATCCCTGCAACATCAACTGTATGTCCTACAATTGATACTTCTGGCAGAGAATTGTTGACTAGAGCTATGATGGTTTACAGTAGATGTCAAGTGGTGTTTTGCAACACTGATACATGAGGAAGGAAATGTTCAACCTCACACCATGGGTGTGATCCCATAAGGGCTATTCTCTTGTTTGTGCTTCAATAAATCTTCCCTTGCAATGATTTATTTACTTATTGTTGCAGGAGACAATTTATCTTTGGCAGTAGCACTATTCTTCAATGTAGCTACTAGATTTATTACATTCTAATCTGGAACATATGATAGTGATTATGTCCTTTTCCCTAGGCTTATTGCATTGATTTCTACACCATTACACTCAAATAAAAATTATCATGCATTCAAAATAAAAATGACCAGTACTTGAACTTTGACCTAAGTCACTTCTGTTGCTAGGTAATATCACTCCTAAAAGCTTACCACATTTGTGAGAAAGGAAAGGAACTTCCAAACCTTCCCCATTTTGACACGAGACATGTCAGGTTGTTTTCTTCTTACTACATGGTACACAAATTTATGTATCGGCATCATGCTAAAACTAAATCTGAAATCAAACTGTTATATTTGGAACTCCATGGAGACCATTTCCTCATGTGTTTTCATGGATTTTTGATAATCTAAGTTAAAAATTGACATGTTTTTTAGCTCATTTTCCCCTTGAGAACTAAATCTAGTCATAGAAGTGTTTCTACAGAACCTCCCATGTTGCTGCAAAACCCTATAATGAGTTATAGAACATTCATAAAATGTCAGGGATGTCATGCTAGTTGAAGAGTGTTGGCCCTTGGTTAAGGAAGGAAGTGAAGATTAAGGAAGAAGCGTGAAGTACGAACATCGCAGAAGGCACACAAACTGAGAATGGGTCAAAGTGGCAAAAGAAGGAGCGAAGTAAGGGAAAGTGAGTTGTTGAATGAGAAGATCAGGGAAGACAGATCAACAAGGAAAGATGGATCGTGGACAACTCAGGAAACGGAAAAATCCACCAACAGATACTTTGGAGCACCTCACGGGAAAGAAGGAAAGATAGGCTGGTGAAGCCCTAAAAATACAGGTCAAGTGGACCTAGGGTTTTAGACACCTAGGGTTTTGGGATCTAGGGTTTTGACACCTAGACTTCGATCAAGGTTGTCCACGAGTCATTGTAATGTATAAATAAAGATCTAGATGAGAGAAGAGGGGTTAATCGTCGATTCTTCGTCGTTGGTCAAGGATCTGTGATTATAGTTGTTGTGAGAGAGAGGTACTGTGTCCCTCAAGAGTATTCTTGTATTGTAATATCTTCAGTTAATTACAAAGATCAAACCTGCAACTGGGTGTGTACAGAGGAGAGAGAAGAGAATGAGAGAGATATGCAAGCTAGGTGTGCAGATAGAGCTGTATGATTTCATATAACATATCAAGAAACATAGTTCTGTGGACGTAGCCCTAGGGAGAGGGTGAACCATGTATATCTTGTTGTTCAATGTGATTGATGTTGTGTTATTTTTTATCTTCTATATTGTGTTACATTGTTGTGTTATATCAAGGATACGACTGTGCGAAGTAGGTTTTAGTGTGGTAAAGAATAACTAGATTGTTGTGTATTGTTTCCTTGGATCCACTATGCGTTTCCTCTGGTTGTAGACACCTGTGTCCTGAAGCCCTCTATTACTACTTCGGGTGAGACTTGATGGGACCAGTAGTTAGGGCTTGTTGGTGTGCTATTAGAGTTGAACCCTGGGTCTGCCACTGTGCCAACAAATGGTTCCATTGCCAGGACCAAGATCTTTTTAAGGGAATGTCAAGGTGGTTTCCATTGAAGATAAATATTTAGAAGTGGATAGAAGAACAAGAAAAGGGCTTCGCTGAAGCCCAGAAAAAGAACCCTAATATCAGTACAGAAGACTGGTTGGGAAGGTATATCTTCACCAACATACATGAGATTTTCTTTGGAGGAGTTCATAAGGATTTATACGAGTGGTTAGCTAGATTAGAAGATACCTAGTTTGAGATCAGATCTAAACCACCTGTGGTTTGGACAACAATGCTGATCAAGAAGGTCAAGAGAGTTGATAACACTATATCTAGAGCAGTGGATCTCTGGTTTGATAGCACCATTGGAGGGTATATTACTTAGTTTTCCATTGACAAAGTTGAATCATATAGTCAAGTAGAGAGATACTTCTTTAAGGGACCTACAGGGAAGTTCCTACACTTTTTGAAGCTGAGGATTAAGATGTTATTGCATGAGAAGAATATCTTGAAGATACACTAAATCTAATGTTCAAGAATTCAGACAATGACAATGATACAGAGGTTGGACTCATGCGCAGTGGGAGACCGTTCAGAGAGGTTCCTCTTGCAAACCTATTTAAGAAAAAATATAGAGACGAGGGATTCTACAGTGGAGAAGAAGTAAATCGAACAAACAAAGAACATTCAGAGGCTGCAATAATAGAGGAGGTAGGATCTGAATAACTACGCCAAGGAGAGACAGAAACTTAAAGAACTGCGCCTACTGTTGAAGTAAGTACTATTAATTCCTATTTTATTTTAGCATCTCTAAGCAACTAGAGTAACCAAAGTAGTCAGAGTCATCAAATTACTGTTACAAGCAGCCTACCACATACTCAGTCAGGAAACCAAGGAAGATCTATGGTAGATGAGATGAGGTTACCCATCTTCAGAGGAGATGGATCTGAAGATCCTGACCAACATTGGTTCTTACCAAAAGTTGTATGGAGTATCAAGCAAGTCACCGATGAAATAATCAAGATAGCTCAATTCAATACCACCTTGAGGGATCACGCACGGAGATGGTACATGAAGTTTTCTACAGTGACTGCATAGCCTAAACCGCTGAATGACATTAAGACTGGGTTGAGTGCATAATTCAAGAAACCTAAGTCAGAGTCATAATGTATTACGGAGCTGAAGAAAATCAAGAAAAAGGTCACTGAACCTATTTGGGAGTTCGATCAGAGGTTTAAGACCCTGACAGGCCATTTGACTTTTCAGATCCCAGATGAACAGAATAAAGAATGGTTCATTGCTGCCCTCCTGCCACATATCATAGTTCCTCTGATGCAACAGAAAATCGCCTCATAGGATGAAGCTCTACAGATTTCCATGAAACTAGAAGAAACCCCTGTAGGAGAATCTAGCCCAGGTATGAGCCAAATCTTGAATCAGCTAACTAGCTTATCGTTACAAGTCAAAGATATGAAGAAAGACAAAGGAAAAGAAAAAAGAGAAGATATATGGTGTATTAGATGTAAATTAGAGGGCCATTACAAAGAGCACTACCCCTTATTTCATGAATACTTGGCCACTAGAGCACCTAGTCCTTTGAAGTAGGATATTGTGCCCTAGTGCGAGGTATGTAGAACATGACATCTCCCTGGTGAATGTTACTATATGCAAAAATATGTCCAGACACCTACCAATCTTTACTGCACATTTTGTAAATCTATGGGAGATGATGAGAAGGATTGTAGGGCTTACGATATCTTGCATGAAAGATCAAGGGATACATATAGGATACAAGGAGAAACACAACAAGAAGGAAATAGTACACAGTTCAACTCCCCAGGAAGAGGAAACATCAACCCTTGCGGTGGATTCATAGGAAGAGGACGAGGAGAAGGTATGGGTCGAGGTAGAGGATAGATCATCTGTTATAACTGTGCATAGCCAGGACATTTGGCAAGGGATTGTTAGAACCCTTGTACCACTTGCAACTATTGTAACTCCTTCGATCATGTCATTGAAGATTATCCAGTATTGTTGGCCAAAATCTAGGAGAGACAAGGAGGAAACCAACAAGTTCAACTAATATAAGCAGAACCTCATGGTGAGGACCCCAGAGTCACTATTATTACTAGAGGAGGCATTGTTACAGGAGAAGACAGAGTAACCCCAGGAAAGACTGCAGAAGGATCAAGGATTAGAAGAGCTACAAAGAAGGCACAATTGTTTGACCCAAGGAGAGAGAGGCATACTTTTGAGGAAGCAAGGAAGGAATTTGTAGAAGGACAAGATTCTTCATCTAAGGCATGACCATAAGTAAGGGAATGTGAAATGCTACCAGCGTTTGATCAATATTCTATAGCCAAACAAGGAAAAGAGGTAAGCAAACTCATGGACTTCTTATATACCTGTATCAATTTAATTAAAGATGAAAGGGTTGTACAAGAATTACAACACCTAATAATACAATATGAAATTGGGAAAATAGATCCTATGTTGAGTAGAGTTGTGAATCAATTATCAAGGAAAAGGAGAACAAACAAGGAATTACACCTTAGTTCTCAGATTGGAGATTACAATGTGGACTATGTGGTCCTCGACTTGGGATCAAAAGTCAATGTTATGACGAAGAAGACTTGGGAACTGATGGGAAAACCTAGACTGATTTACTCTCCTATCAGGCTTAGGATGGGTAATCAGCAGGCAGTGAGCCCCTTTGGAAGATTGGAGCATGTCCCTGTAGACGTTGATGGGGTAAGGACATTTGAATATTTTGAAGTAATTGATGATAGTTGTCCTTATCCTGCACTATTAGGAATTGATTGGGCTTTCAAAAATTTGACTATTGTTGACCTAAAGAAGAGAATAATGACATTTGAAGGTAATGGCCTTAAATTCATTGCACCATTGGACCCAAATGAAGGTCTGAGATACACATAACCTATCAGGGAAGAATACCATGCATATGAGTTGGAGAACATTTACAAGCTAACATCAAGACAATAGGATTACATTAATCCTACAACAGACGAAAATCTCAGCTGGAGAAGTGAAATCGCATGCTCATCATATTCAAAAGAGGCATTAGAAAATTGGTAGAACAAGATGTATGAAGTCTCCACATGGTGATGTGCCAGATTGACCAAAGCAGTTCACTGGATTGGCACATAAGTAAGTAACCTTCCAACGTTTGATGGCTTGAATAATTTAGAAACATTTCTAGCTGAATTTGAGAAACTTGTACCAGTACAACAGAGGATGTTGGCACTGGATGAAGCATTGAAAGCCACACCAGCTAGATGGTGGGGAGCACACAAGAACAACATCACAGAATGGACACAATGTCGCACCCTATTGACAGTGCGATTTTCAGAATAAGAAGAAGGATGCGAATTTCGTTACACAAGCCAGAGTTGTCCAAAGGACCACCTGCGAAGCTGTGAGGAGGCTTGGAACAACATCCATAAAGAACAGTGGGTGCATAAAGTCATTAACACCTTGGATACTACACCTATCAACTGGTATCTTCAAGAGAAACTATGCCTCATCACCATAGACTGGTATGTAATGACTCAGAACTTCATAGCTACCTTCTTATCTGAAAGCCAATACCCTACAATAAATTAGGCACTACACAGGGTACGACAAAAGGTCTTTGAGGAGGCACCTAGCCTCCCGTTTGAGCAAGAATAAGACAAATGGACTATACCTCTTCACTAGTTACAAGATTTATACAATATTAATGTTGATCAGGATGATGACCCTAGAGATGTAAACATTGCAGAAACTAAAGGTGACAGAGACATAGAAGGGCCTGGAATTGAGTTACCCTTTGTTGGAAAACCCATTAAAATCAAGAAAGTTAACATTGGAATAGAAGAAGCACCTAAGATGGCTAATGTGGAAGATTATTTGGATGATGCCACTATTAGCAAGATCAAAAAACTATTACATGAATATCATGACTTGTTTCCAACCAAGTTCACAGATATGAAGGGAATTAAAGAGCCCATGGGAGAAATGAAGATCCCTCTGAGACCAGATGCAAGACCTATCAAGCAAAGACCTTACAGACTAAATCCCAAATATAAGAAAAAATTTAGGATTGAATTGCATAAAATGTTGGAAGCAGGAATCATAGAACCTGTTGAAAAATTTGAATGGATTAGCCCTATGGTAGTCCAAGATAAGAAGACGGGAGAAATCAAGATTTTTGTAGACGTAAGAAAGATGAACAATGCATGTCTACATGACCTATTCCCTATACCTTTTACTGCCGAAGTGTTAGATAATGTAGGAGGACAAGAGGTTTACTCATTCATAGATGGGTTTTCAGGATACCATCGGATTAGAATTGCTAAGGAAGATCGACATAAGACCAGATTTGAAATAGAATTGGGATCGTTCTAGTATATTGTGATGCCTTTTGGCCTAAATAATGCACCATCAATCTTTTCCAGGGTGGTGGTCGAAGCATTTAAAGACTTCTTACACAAATTCCTAGAAGCTTATTTTGATCATTGGATTGTCTTTAGCCTAATGAAAGACCATATTGACTATTTAAGATTGATGTTAGATAAGTACAGGCAATGTCAAATTGCCCTAATTTAAAAAAGTGCATTTTCTTTTCACCCTTTGGATCTTTTCTAGGGCATATTGTGTGTAAGAAGGGGTTGTTGGGAGATCCTTCCAAGATTTCCATCATTGTTGATATACCTCCCCCTACTACAGTTAGAAAGTTGCGCATTACACTAGGACACACTGGATACTATAAAAAGTTCATTAAAGGTTATGCACAGATAAGAACACTTATGGAGAAGATATTAAATAAAGACAGTAAGTTCCAATGGACAGAAGAATGCCAACAGAGCTTCGACACACTAAAACAGAAAATGGTCACTACGCCAATCTTGGTTTTTCCATATTGGAGTAAGGAGTTCAATGTTCATGTTGATGCTTTTTCAATAGCATTAGGAGTAGTTTTAGCACAGTTAGGTGCAGGAGATATTGACTAGCCCATAGCCTTTGCAAGTAGGAAGATTTCCATAGCTGAAAGGAACTATACTACGACTGAAAGATAAGGCTTGGATATGGTATATGCACTGCAGAATTTTTGACACTATTTGTTGGGTGGACATTTTAAGATCTTCACTGACCATTCTGCGTTGAAATACTTAGTCAACAAGCTAGTGTTTGGGGGGAGAATATGCATATGGTTACTGTTATTTCAGGAATATGACTTTGAGGTCGTGGTTAAGCCAGGGAGAATGAACAAGGGACCTAGCCACTTATCTAGGTTAGAACATGGAGAGGAACCTACTAGTATGGAAGATACACTACCAAATGCACAGTTGTTGGCCATCAAGAAAGTCAACGATCACTTCACCGAGATAGTTTAGTTTATGTCCACAGGAATGACACCTCGCGAATATACAGTTATGCAGAAGAAACAGTTGGTAGTCTGCACTGTCGATTTTGAACTGATAGCTGGACAATTGTGTAAGATGGGACCTGATGATATCTTGAGGAGATGCATTATGAAGGCAGAAAGACCATTGATTCTGGCAGAAGCACATGAAGGCATCGTAGGAAGACACTATGCAGGGAAAGAAACAATGCAAAGATTTCAATAAGATCTTGGAGACAACGCTGATGAAGATTTGTAGTGTGAATAGAGATGATTGAGATTTAAGAATTCCAGCAGTGTTATGGGCCTACAAAACTACCTGCAAGAAGTTAACAAAAAAGACCCCATTTAAGTTAGTATATGGATTAGAAGCAGTGGTACCTATGGAATACTTGGTTCCTAGTTTAATAATTTCAACGTTTACAGATATGGATGACACTGGCGTTGTTCAAGACAGACTCAAGCAGTTGGTAGAACCGAAAGAAGACAGGTTTATTGCATGATTTCATCAACAGGTACAGAAGGAAAGAGAAAAGGCTTATCATGACAAACATATCAAGAGGAAGGATTTCAAGAAGGGAGATTTGGTCTTGTTATATGATATCAAGTTCATGAAGCATCCATGGAAGTTCAAGACACATTGGCTTGGGCCATTTGAAGTTGCCTACGTCACAGAAGGAGGAGCTGCGTAGTTGAAGACCCTGAATGAAGAATGGAAAGAAGGTTTGGTAAATGGGAGCCGGTTGAAATTGTACTATGACAACCAGCTGCCTCGCAACTGTCAGTAAAAGCATAAGAAGAAGGGTCTAGGTACCAGGTGCATTTGAAATTGGGTACCAGACACATAAAAGATAGTTTGCACAAGGAAGGGTGTTACACATTATTTTGGTCATACTGATGATGACTCTGCAAGCATGTGTTCAGGCTCTCAAAACAATCTTTTACATGAGGAAAATGACTGAGTTATTCCCCTACAAGGCATGTTTTTGGAATGACGCCACAGGCTGACAGTGGTACACAGTGCAGAAATCCTTGATTTCCATAGGCTGCTCTATGCCTGGCCCACGGGGTTTCCGTAGGATGCTGTATAGGCAAGGTGCGGTGACGTTTGAAGCTTAGGAAAGGAAGAAGTTCACAAAATTTATAGAAGGAGAATCTTCTAGAATGCGAGGAGGCGTCCGTATGGTTGTGATCCTACTGGTTTCTCTAATTTGGTGGGATAATTCTCATCCTTTTAACCACTTCACCTCCTCCTATATAATAATGGGTTTCTCATGGAGAAGGTTAAGCAAGATTGAGAAAAGAATTGTTGAAGTAATAGGCTGAAGACTGTGTGAAGGATCCTGTTACAACTGATGCTTGAGGCCCCCATTTTTCCATCAAGTGCTTGTGGACCATCTTCACACAAATTCGGATCAAGTGTATGTGTGTGTTGGAACAAAGGGCCACCGAAAGGGAACTTGCGACAAAAAGGCAATTTGGTTGTATCTTCAACTTTTACTTAATATGATACGATGACATGTTTATTTCCCATAAAATCGTTAGTATTTTATTACATGACTTTTTGATCACATGTTTAGGTTTTCATTGAATCTACAATCATTTCTTTCACTTTGGTTGGTTTGTGTCAATGAAGATGTAATCTCACAAGAGCACTAGAGTGAAGCAGGAACAACAAAGATATAAGGAAGCGATAGCTAAAGGTATGTCATCTATTCCTTTTTTGGTAGTAAATTCAATGATAGCAACTTAGGGAAAGCATCATGTCCTGTCTTGTTTTGTTCTAGATCTAGGTGGATCTAGGGAGATTAGTTTATGTCCGCATTCACCGATTTATCCAATAACAAAATTGGTGACCATACTGGGGATACGACTTGATTGTGGTTTTTGTTGGCCATTTGCTTTTAACCTACTCTTTTTTCGTGAAATCAATCTCTGAGTCTGTGGGAGATCCATTTAGGCTCTCTAGGTTTAAAAGTTCACTTAAATCCTTTACCCTCTTCTCAAAATTTATTGATTTATAGAAACTTTCGCACTGTACCCTATACATAGCCTGCAAAAACCTTCAATTTTCGAGCCCTGGTTGTTTGCTTCAGTGCGAACTTTCCGCACCCTATCTATTTCTAGCCTGTGGAAACTCTTGATTTCTACACTGTGATATGCTATTAGGTTGTGGCGGTGCCTATGAAATTTTTTGAGTTGGGTTTTAACCTCTTTTGATGCCCAATTTTTCTCTAATCAACTGGGAGGGACTTTTAATGTCAATCTTTGACTTTTTTTTGAATGTTTGACATGTTGTTGATTGGTTTCGAAGATCAAACACCTCTTTTTAGTCTTTTCCAGTTTTTTGTTTTTGATTTTTATCGACAAGGGTATAATCTATGAGCTTGTATCTGAGTGCTTGTTAGATTAAAATTATTTGATTGGATTTGAACTTTTGGATTGATTACATGTTCTAGGTTGCTTGATGATTGGGAAGTCATTTTTTCATTTTCATTTGAAGAAATACTTTCTTGTCATTTTTTAATTTTATCTTCATTGAAAGTTTGATTTGGGTGCTTTTTGAGTGTATAAATTTTTTGGGATTACTTTTCCTTTCTTTGTCATGCCCCGGGTCTGGTATTAGAAACGAAGAATTTGAAGTCATTCATTCTTTTGAGTAATCATACATAGGAAAGTTTATTTCATTCGAAAGAGGATAACATTGAGGAACTTCATTGTTTATGGTTGTTTGCAATTGTGTTCATTTAAGAAAAAGAATGTATATTTCGTAACCTACATCGTTCCATAAATACCTTCTCCCTACTGTAGATAGAGTTCATTGAATGAAAAATTTGCATCGTTCATTTCTATTTGCATATTATTGGGTCAAGGTTTTACACAACATTGGTTTGATTCCCGTCTCCCTCTTGAGTAAAAACAGCCTCTAAAAACATTGCGAAATCTAAAACTCAATTAGTAACTTTTATTTTCTAGGGCTCTTTTACACCAACATTAGCTAGGATAGAGCTTTGGAATAGGCTATGAGACACACTCTTCAAAGAAAAAAACACACAATAGCATCTTGTGATAGGGAGTGTTCAATTCCATTTGCAACATTTTGTCCTGGGAAGCCCTTCTCACACAAGGGTCAAACCTGAGGTCGCATTGAGATTGGCAGAGTTACTCACCCTGCTTTGTTGATCTTGGTGTATAGATTGCGTGTATTATGGGGGTCTCTTGAAGGTATACCCACAATGATGGGTGGAAGCTTGTCAAGTTGATTTCAATCTAGATACCCTACCTTTGCACATGGATCGGACTGTCCACTGTTTCCCTAGGCATCACTGTTGTTTTTAGTAGCCTTAGTTGCCTATCTTCTTAGGGTCTTACAAAAGATGACTGTGGAGGAGTAAGTCTTCACGGTACCTAGAATTGACGTTGGCCAGACTCACTCAGGCTCCTTGGAGGGTATACCCATGATTATGTGTGGGAGCTTGCACTAAGGTGTAAGTCCGTTAAGCAGGTCGTCAACGTAACTTTTCCACCCGCTTTTTCCTAGCCCCTTCTTTCCTTGACTTCACGATGTTGGATTTCATCACCAAATAGTGACTTCAAGATAAGAGGGTTTTGTTTGCTTGGTTTGATTCCTAGATTCTATTAGCGAGTGTTGTTTGTTTTCATAGTTGGCCATAGATTTTTTTCGTAAAATATTTGGTTAAGCCAACATTGACCCTCCACATCGTTCATGTAGGATGCAAGGACTACCTCTAGAAGATCCCAAAGTTTCCCAACCCTTTCTTCCTAACCCACCGGAGATCTCTCCTCAACATAGTGAGGTCCAGGACAATACACCTTCACAAGCAGAAATAACTGATTCTTTATAAAGCTTCTGAATCGTTTCTGATTCTTTAGACACTTTCTGCATACCTTCTGGATACGAGAGACATATTATCCATTTGAACTCATCTGGGGACCTTGTTGTTGACACTTCTGGAATACCAACCGGACCTCTTACCAGCCCTAAAAACGAGAATCCCTTTTGGACCACTGACATATTTCGAACCCCGACTGTTGCACAGGGCTTTCACGACTTAGAGGAAGGTGTTGATATACCTGTCATTTCTGAAATACCCGAGACATCTGCTACCTTTATGATACCTTTAGATCACTTTAATAGTACAACTTGTTATTTATTCGCTGGTTCAGAGACACCGTCGACTGGTCCTAACTCGAACTCTTCAGATGGCCCATTCTACAATGTTCCCACACACTAAAATTATTCCCACTAGGAATACGATGGCTAGCAAATATCCTATTAGCACACCACTTCCGTCTAGACCCATTCTGTCACTTCCTCTTGGGTATAATTCTTTGAATGCTTCTATTCCTATTCCTACCCAAGTTCCATCCGGAGCTTCTAGATTTTTTACTTCACCTGGGTATAATGATGCTTCCGATTTCATTCTGACACCATCCCAGTTCCTCTCCAGAGGGTCTTCTTTGACTTTTATGGGAGGATTTGACCCAAGTGGATCTAATCCCTATGGAGGATCTACTCTATGATTCACTTCTAGTTATTATATTCCCATTGGGTGGCAATACAATCCTGGGGAGAAAACACAATTTCAAGGTCAAACCCAAATTGGGACACCATCCCCACTTGGAGGACAACCCCCGCTTAGAGGATATAATCCACAATATGGATAGAACATCCCCAAATCACTAGCCCAGTATTGGAACCTTCTCATTCAGGGAAATCCACAATCATATAGGGGGAAAATACCTCAAGTTATCTCTTTTATACCCCCTATTTCGGGCATGTCATATCTTGGTTCTTCCAATCCAATTTTGGGTTTGAACGTTCAATATAGTGTCCCTTTCCAAGGGAACATCCCTAATCAGTACAACCCTATGGGATACATGTTTCCACACACACTTCTGAATCTTCTAGGACCTTCACCTCACATACAGACTGTTTATGGTCCTACTGGTATACCGATGGGACTCCCTCCCCAAAGTCACCAGTACCCTCAGGTGAATAGACAGTTAACCTTTTGAGCCACTTTGGATCTACCTGAGTTGTCTAGAATATTGAATGACTCTATCCTACATTCTCCCCACTGGCCAGTTATACCGACCAAGCTACCATCCAACATTCCAAAATTTGACGGTAAATCGGGAGAGGATCCAAACAACCATGTCATGACTTTCCACCTTTGGTGTTCATCCAACCCTTTGATGGATGATTCCATTCGGTTACGACTCTTCCAACAAGCTCTTACAGGTTTGGCTGCAAAGTGGTATATAGAATTACCACGAGGATTCTTCACCAACTTTAATAACCTAGCCATGGCTTTCCTTACACACTACGAGTTGTCGATTTGTTATGAAACAGGAACCGAGATTTTGAGTTCCTTCAATCAAAATAAGTCCACTCACATCTCCGATCACATTCATGAGTGGAGACGAAGATGACGTTTGATCAAACTCGATCTTCCGAATCAGTTATTGGTAGAATGGTTCACAAAATCATTCGTGAATAAAATATCTCGCGACATTTCCATGTGTGGAGTTGTCACAGAAGAACAAGCAATCAGTCGCACTCAATACCTTTATCTCATTTATTCACAAACATGTACTCTTTATGACTTACTCCCTGATGCACCTCGCCCTTCTACCACCACTACCTCAACTACCCCTGCTGCTTCTCATGCAAATGATGGTGTGATTGGCACTTTCCATGCTCAACCTCAATATATGCAAGCCTCTCCCACCAACCCCAAGTCTAATTCTTCTAATGTTCAAAATGATATGACTCCTACTCCTTCCATTGACAAAACCTCTGAGGTGAACTCCGTTCAATCTACCCCTGCTGGAAAGAATAAATCTAAAAAAGCGAAGGGTAAGAATAAGGAGGATAAAAATAACCCGCAATTTGAGAAAGCCAAAACACAACTTGGTGACGATAAGGATAAGCGAAAGCTCCAATAGCCTTTCCTTATCTGTGGTGATTATCACTACATGAAATACTGTCCAAGATGCGCCGAGGTTACTAAGTTCCTCTAAGGGACCGTGAAACCTCCCACACTTGCCGTTTTGTCCCAACCTTTCCCTTCGCAACAGCAGGCACAATTGGCCATTCACGACCAACCCTCTCCCTCCACTACTTCCTATGTCCTTATGTGTACTGGTGATTCCAAAAATAATAAAATTACACTTACCACTTGGGCCAAAGATTAATCTTCCTCAAAGGAGAAAGTTGATGATATACCACCTTTGTTGGTTCAACAACCTCCCTCAACTTCACCTCCCAACGGTCCTCTTCATCTCGAATGACCGAGTCTCGATACAATTATTCTGCCTTCACCAAAGGGTGTTGTTCAAAAGTCTTCCTTCAATCCACATGCACGTGCTTCTCAGAACTACAGTATTGTAGAGGATCTGGCGCAAGAACCTTCCACGATGACGACTCTCAAATTCCTTCAAAGTTTTCTTGCTCAACGAAAGGCACTGTTAAAGGCTATTGGTGGAATTGATCCTACAGATACAAATTTGATAATTTTTTACCCGGAATATTACATCCCAAGGCTACCCCCTCAATTAGCATTTCAGATATAGGTTATTGTCGCAGACAAGTGTTGGATTACCGAGAGCAGGGGTGAATTAGTAATAGAGAAATTTAATCCTTTTTAACCATATAATCCAAGTGTTATATCAATGAAGCATTATCATCCAAGAACTGCAGAGTAAATAAGCAATGAACAAATGAAAAAACATACACATACACAGTACACCAATGTTTTACGTGGAAACCCAAATCGGGAGAAAACCATAGAATGTTTTTTCTTATATGTCTTGAAGAATTACATTCATTGGAAGCACCAACTTCCTTTGTTTTCCAGCTGCAACTAGAAGGAGGCTACAACCACCTAGTTTCTCAGGCTACAACTTGAGGGAAGCTCCAACTCCCCAATTCTCTGGCTACAACCAAAAGGAGGCTACAACCCCCTATGTTCTCTGGCTACAACCACCTGTCCTTGCCCCGTCTTGCCACCCTGAAGTAGAAGTAGAATGATGGAACCACTGTCAACCTATCACTATGAGATATACTGCAGTAAACATGTACCAATAAATCTGAACCATGCATCAACCATGCATCAACCTGTACATCAACCTGTAATCAACCTGTACCATAA